>NW_010582994.1:110577-163221 GCF_000705375.1 Tinamus guttatus
GAAGGCGCCCCAAAGGGGCTTTTTTTGGGGCCGGAAAAAAAAAAAAAAAAAAAAAAAAAACCAACTTTCCACCGCCCGCCCCCTGCCTCCAGCGCTTTCTCCCTGCGGCGGAGCAGAGCTCCCTCCAATCCGACCCCCGCTCCCTCAGCCAGGCGGGCAGGCAAGACCACCGCCGCCACCAGCACCTGCAGCTGGAACACCAGGATGGGGCACCCGGGGCACTCGGCTCTTGCAGTCCCCTGGGTGCTGATAGCCAGGGCTGGGAAACCCTCTGCTCCTCCTCCTCCTCTTGCGCTTTCTCCCTGCGGCGGAGCAGAGCTCCCTCCAATCCGACCCCCGCTCCCTCAGCCAGGCGGGCAGGCAAGACCACCGCCGCCACCAGCACCTGCAGCTGGAACACCAGGATGGGGCACCCGGGGCACTCGGCTCTTGCAGTCCCCTGGGTGCTGATAGCCAGGGCTGGGAAACCCTCTGCTCCTCCTCCTCCTCTTGGCTGCATGGCCAAGGCAGCCGGGGGGGCTCTGTGCCCATGGGTGGCATCAGGACTTCACCTCCGAGGTGTCTCCATGCAGACAGGAGGAACAAGCTGCCCTCCACCTTTTGTCCTGCAGGTATTAACACAACACAGTTCTCATCCCTCCCCTTAACCCATCCTGTGAATAGCAGCAAAAGGGCCTCAGAAAAGCAGCCAGAGAAGTAGGTGATTTGTTTTCCAGACTGCAGAAACTGTCATGACTCCCAAGTTACTGAGTAAACTTCAGCCTGGCATCCTCCCTCCTGCAGCTCCCGTGGAGGTAGGCAGGAGTTGCAGGGCTGAGGCCTGGGGCAGGACAAGGGAGTCCCTTGCCCCAACTCCTGGTTGCCTTTAACTCTGCTCCAGGGCTAGCAGAAGTGGGGAGATGGGGCTGTTTGAATGCTCAAACTCCCACCACTTCATCTCATTGAGACAGCAAGCAGAACAGGAGCATGGGGGCACTGTGTGGCACTGCCCATACAACCTCGTGGAGAAAGGGGGCTTGGGCTCCTGTCCTCCCACGCATCTGCAGCTCTAATGCCAGGAGGTTTCTAGCTGCCCTGGGCAAAGCTTGAGTGTTCTCATTTGCTTTGAGTAATAGAAGCTTGGTAACATTTTGCAATAATGGGCTGGTGATTATGAATTCCTCTCAGTATAAATTGTATTAAGGTATATCACAGTCACCCTACTTAGAATTAATGTAGATGTCAGAAGCACCTCACTGTGGGGTTCAGCCATAGTTAATTGGAACATGGTTTTATGCACTTATCAGGAGCTTTTTAATCAATTGACTGAGGAATACTTGTCATCTTGGTTTTGAAGGCTGTTCCTCTGCCGTCCCAGCTCTACTAGCCTGTTTTGTACAGCTGTGCTAACAGGAATTCCTTTGTAGGATCTCAGGTCTGCCCATATGGATTGACTTGAGGCTGAGACCGGTTTAAGGTGAAACATTTGTTAAGCAAAAGCTTCTAATATAAAAAGGTACCCTGAAGGGATCTCTTCTCCTGGTCTTTTGCCACAAAACTGTTTCATCCCTACATTTATAAACACATGTTATAATTAATGTGTTTGTGTGCTTTGTTATACATGTGCCCAAGTATGTATATGTGTCTGTGTGTTTCTGCCCCTTGTGGTAGTGTGGACTCTTAAATGCCAGGGGCTGCTCTGCTGCTGTCCTTTTGAAAGAGCTCCGGGTTGTCTCATGGTTGGGGAGGTTTTGCTCCCACCTCGCTCCTTGGCAGTGCTGCAAATTCTCGTGCAGTGACCGTGTCCCTCTCTCAAAGCCAAATAACCCTGGGCCTCCACATGAGTCAGGTGGGCGACAGACTGGACTCAGCTGAAGAAGCGTTTGTGGGTTCAGGAGGTTGTCCCAGCCTGTGGCCTGGCCGTGTTCCAGCACGGATAGCCGCTGGCTTCCTGCCTGGGCTTCCCTGCTGGGCGGCGGGATACAGTGTCCCCTCTTCTTCGCACTAGCTTCTGCTGCCTCGTGTTAGTGCTGCCGTTACACAGCTTTTCCTGTGAGTACAGGGAAAAGGCTAAACAAAACCCTGAAGATCTGAGGTCCCTTTAGATTGAAAAGCTGTGGGGAAAAGAAAAAAAAAAAAAGGGCAAAAAACCCCACAGTTGACACTAATCTGTTTCATTACAATGCACTTTATTCTGAAAGCCAGAGCCTAGTTGCGTGTATCCTTATTTTGGTAATGTGCTTTGTTTGGAAACAATCACAATCCTTTGACGGAGGCGGAGGGACTGCTGTATAAGGACTGTTGATTTCTATAAGGGATGGTTCTGAGTGTGTTCAGCTCCTGTAGAGCAAGGCTGTCATTTTGTGCTGAGTTTGCATACCATCTCATGTGTGGCATCCTGCTGAGGCATTCTGCATCGGGATGGACTCGCTGTGGACTCATCCACAAGTGTAATAAGAATAATAAATAGCGGTCCAAGTCCTATGGGTATAACTCTACCAACATACATTCATTTACACCAGGGTTTGTTTTGGCCCATTAGTGACTTGTGGCAATCCCTAGACACCTTATCCTCTAGCACAGCATCATATTGACAGCAGAGCCTGAAGAAGCACACAACTTTGTATATCAGGTAGTATGACCTAGCCACATCCACCCTGGAGATCTCAGATCTTTGGTGAGTGCACAAGTCAACTTTGTTATGGACACAATTCACATGCGCTCACATGTCTACTGGTCTCTCCTGTATATCTTGGCTTGCTCACCAGTGCAGCCAGTAAGTGCTTGCTGTAGGACAGCATAGATATAGGGAACCTGGATTGTCTGAAGACTGATGAGGATGACCTGGAGTATATCCAGCATTTTATTACGATATAGATGAGCCTCGGGCTTTCTCTGACTTCAGTGGAGGTCAACGAGGCTACATGGGCCAATGGCCATAGTTTGGCATCTGCAAAATACTGAGCTCTTTTCGATTGCAAAACAGAGAAATGCAGCTGCTACTAAATGGAGTATTGGGAATGATCCTTGGCTTGTACTGTCTCCCAGACTATGTTTGGGAATGATCCAGGAGGGTTTTAACTGGCCCAACCCAAAACCATGCCAGGAACCACTCTGGCAATAAGTATCTGAATTGGTCCGGTCTAGCTTCATTCACTTGGACAGATACCTCTTCAGTATCTTTCCACTTATTTCCATAAACATTGGAGAAGTGAATTTTGCCAAAAAAAAAAAAAATTCTCAGGTCCTTGCTACAAGACATGTGCGTGAGGTCTGCTGGGTCTTTGCACTGCTGTGGAATTTCATTATCAGTGTGGAACAGACTTATTAGCTGTGATTCTGTGATTTACATGGCATGAGCATGGTGATTTATATGGACAGAGCTGAGCTTCTCTGAGGTCCTCCATAATAGAAGGTCTTCATCAGGCCGATGGAGATGCAGTGTGCACCAGATGCAAAGCAAAATGGCCAAACAGGTTTTATATTCCATTCACAGTAGAAAATCAATACAACTGATGGGTCTAGTGCAGAATGAAGCATGCAAGGTCATCATTGCAGTTGTCAGGAGATTGTACTAGGCAACACGGGAAGAGTTAGGACTCTTGTGGGAGAACTTTTAGACAAGGTGAGACTCTACATTAGGTATTACTTGCAAGATCTTACTCAATGTTATTGACAAGACAAACTAAATGCAGGGAAGGCTGTATAATGACGTGCCTATATATTTCCAGCACACTGTATTTTCTCCAGGGTGAAGTAATTTGTGGTAATGTGCTGGATTTTAAGTTGAAGAGTTCAAACCTACTTTATAAATTAGGAACATAAGAATGGGACAGAGCTATGTCAGTTAGTGCATCCTATAGCCCTAAACTGATCACAGTTCATTTTAAAAAGTCAGGTTTCTTTCACTCTGCCCTCCTATTGCCTCCTTCCTTTATGGATAGCTCTTCCAATATTATTCTTTGAGTTTTTAGACACCTCTATCTAATTTCTGTTCTAGCACTGGCATTAGGTGATTTAGAATTTAGATTTTTTTTTCATTTGTCCACGTGCCTTTTTGTTCCAGAGTTATTTTCTTGTTAGGTCCCGTGGAATCATTACACAGGCAGAAATCAGCAATCCCTTAGAGCCTCTGCTTTGCTAAATCATACAAGCCCTGCTCTTTTTGAGCCTTCTTGTAAGACAGATGTGGAAAGTGAACTGTGAATTTTTAGAAGTCAGGTTCTCGAGAACTCAAATTTGAATAAAATTTTTTCTTTTGATGGGCACAGTTCCTTGTGGATGATAATGGATGTATTCCTTTTTACAGGAGAGACATCAAAGGAGTGTGTAAGAACATGACAAAAGTATCTTAAATTGCTAGTGTTTTTGGTTCAGACCAGAATGGGGAATCACAATCAAATTTCACCATCTTCCCACCCTAAGACTCTTGCATTTAGTACCCACTGCCCTTCTTGATCAGCAGAGCTGTGGCTCCAGTGTGAAATTACCAGTGAAGGAAGAGGAACCTTCATCCTGGCATCACCATGTGTGATGCTACGATAACCCATTGCTCCCTTCTTCCCAAAGGGAATTGTGTTTAATTAGGCATTTATGAGGTGAATAAGGTTGTGGAGGCCAGAGGCAGTCAATCCCATGGTGAGAAATAACCCTATTGGCAATCATTTTGTCTTTGGATTGGTTCCTAGGGTGCAGGGAAAAGAGGTCCTAAAAAAGATTTATCCAAGGAGAATGCCTGCATTAACAACATATAATAATATTAAGAGCAGTAAAGTACCAGATGCTGATACTGTTTCAGGCTAATCTCTCACTAGAGCTAATGAGAGTTTATTTAACAAGGATTGAGTAAAATGTGAGAGAGGGGAAAAGGGATTTAAAACAGAAAGAAATCAGGTCAAATTAAAGTATTACCAAAAGTACTCCACGTTTCAAATTTTAGTCTTCTGGATTACATTTGCTACTGTATCTGTTCCATTTTAGATATGAAATTTTCTTTAAAACCAGCCTTCAGTGAGAAAAAATACTAGAAAATTTCACCCTGATTTTGAATTAGGATCTTATTTCTTTAACAAAAACAAATGCTTTTATGAGTGGGGAAAGACGAGCCGATAGCCATACTGTTTCTTTACTCTGTGTTGCAATCCTTCTCTAGGCATATATCTTAACCAGATAAAATGTAGGCTTTTCATACACAGAATAAGAAATGGGACACATAGGAAATAGTTATTAAGAATAGCCATGTATTAAAAGAAAACAGTGGGTGAAAGAGAATCTGTGAGAACTAGAAGAAAGGTTTGTCATTGAGCGAATCAGTGGAAGTACTTGGGAGATGGTGAGGAACTTGCACCTGGATTGACAGATGTGATATGCAAATCCCATCGTGGTGGGAGATTAAGGAGAATAATGGAAGAGCTCTGACAGTTGTAACTGACTTTCATGCAATATCAAGAGGCTATAAACTGTATAAAGCAATAGGGTTATACTTTCCAATCTTCTTAATGCTGTGCTTAATAATAGAAAAGGGCTTTCTCCCCTTCCTCCTGTCCTCAGACAAAGATTTCCTCCTTTCTCTGACCTGGAAATCATGATGAGGTCTATCAGAGCAGGCAGCAAGGAGATCAGAAGCCTCCAACTCATTTTGGAGAGGTTAGGAAACGCTTTGACCCTTTTGCTTGCAGTACAGCTTTACCTGTGGAGGGTCATGAGATGAGCACTGCCCTTGGGCAGTCTTGCCTGTTCTGAGACATTCCCACCGTGCCAGCCGGAGCAGAGCCATCGTGTTGTGCAGAGCTCCAGTGAGCTGAGTGAAAGCGCCGTGTTGGAGACCTCTCCCCCGGAAAAGGTTTGACCAGAATATTTCAGAGGTTCAAACCCAGTTCCTTTAACTCTTATTCGACCCTCTTATTTGCTGCTGCTGGACACGGGACTCCTGGAGGTTCCATGTCCTATCCAGTAACCCAGGAATGGTAGAGCATCTCAAATTAAAATACTATGTGCTGCTATTTTGGGCAATTGATCCAAGCTTGAAGTCTGTCTTGTGTTCGATCCTGCTCATCCAGAACGAAAGCCACATTCAGGTTTTAATTTCATAACAGGAGAAAAAAACTTAAGACTGATGCAAGGCACTCCTTTTCTCTCTGTTTTTCTTTCTTTTTTTTTTCTTTTTCTTTTCTTTTTTTTTTTTTTTAATCTCTGGCCAACAAATAAAAAATCAATGACTCCTGCAGCTCTAATTGACATTTTGATGTTAAATGAAAATGGGTCCTGATTCCAATTCAAATGGCAGCACTGGGTGATAGGCTAATTATTTTGGAATTTTAAATGCATATAAAAGTTGATGCAGTAAAATGATTTTTTTTGTGCCTTTTGCCTTTTTTTTTTTAATCTGTCCCTCTTAAATCAAACAACAGTTAGCATAAGAGCCCTTAATCCCTAATTCTGAACGCTAGTAACATAGTAACACTTTTACTGGTTGATATCGCACTTTCTCTCCTTAGAGAACATAAAAGGAAAAGTATTTTGAATAGGAACAGGATATTTTAGGACATGCCCTAAAATGTAATTCCTTTCTTTTAGAGGATCTCCGAGAACTTAATTTAACCTCACATCGTGTCCCTGAAGAGGAGAGTGATGTGGCTCTCCTGTGATGGTTCTGCAGCACTCAGAGTCTCTGAGCTCCTCGTTGCTCTGTGGAGCTGCTTTTGGTCATGCAGGGGTGGCAGGGCTGTGGGCACCCTGCAGGACGCAGTGGGACAGCCCTCTGGGAGGCTGCCCTTATAAAATTAGGATGCTTTTCCCCCCCCAAGAATACTGTATCCTCAAACGCAGAAGCATTAGGGCATGGCAGATACCCTTGGACCAGCTGGGCTGGAGAAAACGCTGGAGTGCATCTCATACATAAAGATAGAAGCCCTGTTCGGATGGGGCTGAAATGCAGTCATCACGGCGGCTCGCGCGCTGCCACCAGGAAAATGTGTCCGGTGCCCCACTTACCGTCCCCCGGCACCCCGTGTGCCCCAGGAGCTGCTTTGCAGTCTTTCATGCTTTGCACAGATATGTTAAATCAAGAGATGAAGGAGGAGGGAGGGAAGTTGTCATCCCAAAGCAAGCGTTTTTCCAAGGCCTGGGTTTTCAGCTGGAGGCTGCTCATGTGCCCACAGGAGCTCTCAATCCCTCATAGTGCTGAATCCCAACTCACTGTCAGTGCTCACATCTATTTGTATTAGATTTTAAGTTGTTTTTGCCAGTGATTATTTATAGCCGGCAGTGCCAGGAGCACTTGCAGATCGTTTTCATACAGCCCTTCTGGAGGAGGTGAAAGGCTGTTTAGAAAATCTTGGGTTATTTAGATAATCCAGCAGAGACCTTCTTCCCTTAATTCTCACCTTTCAAACTACATTTTAGGTTGAGAAAATAATTCAAGGGAAATATTTTATACCATAAATGTAGGCTAGTTTTTCCTCTTCACTTATTGTCCCAGCTATGCTTTTTTCAAGCGCTTAAATGATCTTTTCTTTTTTTTTTTTTTTTTTCCCCTTTTTGTGAATTGTCCTTGACTCAGAAATGCTTAAAATCAATGGGAGATTTTTCAGTGATGTTGGAAAAGGCCCCACTGGAATAGATTTTATGTGGAATATTTGTATTTTAAATCCAAGGTGTATTTGCAGTAGTTAAAAGAGGTGATATGTTCACTTCATGTGGGTGTGACTGGGTCAATGTAAACCATTAAAAGTAGCTTAATATTCTCTCCTTGACAAAGAATTCTAACAGTAGTTTTTTGTTGAATATTCTCTGAAAACAACTAGAGGCAAATTCCACCATATACTCAAATGAATATTCAGGGACTTTGTTTTTAAAGAATTTACTTACATATAAGCATTAATGCATTTTTCTTTTCTGGGGATAGCAATCAGAGTTAAAGTAAAAACCAAGCTTTATATGCAACAGAATCTGAGACAAATATATAAATTGCTTTCTATATAGTTTAGCTCAGGTTCCCAGGAAAACATGTCTTTTCTATAAGCAAAAGGTAAAACGCTTTAACTAAATTATTACAGTAAACTCAGTCAAAGAATGGGAATGGTTATGTGCAAATCGAAGATCGGTCCTGCTTTGATTACATGAAACAATATATATAAATATATATATATTATATAGGAGAGGTTAAAGACATTACTAAAATCCATCTGCAGAACAGCTGCTGCATTAAATGTAATACTAAATTGCACAGACCTGTGGTGAAATATCATGAGCTGGAGGAGTTTGGATGGGTGTTTGTTGTCTGCGATGGGATTCTGAGGATAGCTCCATGGCAGGGGACTGCCCTGCACCTCTTGCAGTTCATCTGCACTAGGGTGCTCGAAACTGGGGCGAGGGAGATGTGAGGCAAACAGCTCTGGGCTTAGCCTGGACTCAGCACCTCGGCCCAGGAGCCACTCGTGTAGTGATAGCTATTTCGGATGATTGTAAGCCAAAATAAGCTTTGATGTGGATCCAGTGCCTTTGGACAAGTGCAACTGACTCTTCTTCTTCTCTGAAATCTTTTCTTTTCCTGCCAAAACGTTTCTTTCCAAACCCCCTGGATGCGCTGTTATTTTTGCTGTGCTAACCCCCTCTGTGCAGCGCTTGTTTGCTCTCCTGCTGCCTTCTCCTCCTCCTCCTCCTCCCGACCACCCTGTCCCTGCCTGTTGATGCTGTTGCCTGGTGACTGTTCTGTGATGGACACTTTGGGCAGTGATGATTTAAACAGCCTGAATTTCCTTTAGAGAGCAGCGATCGTTATTGCGGTGTGACAAGCGGTGACAACTACGACACCGAGGCACGACAGCGAGGCGTTTGGAATGCAATTCCTAAATATATAAATAAATAAATAGGTGGAGAAATGCACGGGATGAGAGTGTGGGGGAGGCGCCCAGCGTGGGCAGCAGCATTGCCCTTGGGAAGAGCAGCAAGAGGGAGCCTCAGCTCTCAGGCAGGGCTCCTGTCGGTTCCCCTTGCTGCCGTTCCTGGCATTTTCCAGGCAGAGCAGACAAGTAGAAGTGTAAACACACAGGGTAGAATCAGGAGTGGGAAATGCATGTGATTGTACGACTGCATCGCCTGCTTTAGAGGAGCGTGCATTGCACTGTGCAGCGGGAACTGTCAGGCTCTGGCACCCTTGGTCTTCCTGATGAATCCAGGAGACACGAAATATTAAGGACCTGACTTAGCTTTGTTGTAAATCCAGGGAAAATCATGGCTTCTCCCAAGCTGTTCATCATCTTCTTTGACTCTAATTAAGTGGTTGCGCTTTGCAGCCTGCTAGTGAAGGCTCCTCTGGTGTGTTCTGTACAGTGTGTGAGCTGCCTGGGATGGAGGAGAAAGGGAAGTGTTATCAAAGTGCAACGTCGTGGCTGCTGAGCAGGGGTTGGGCACGCTGTGTTTGACTGCAGAACCAGGGTTTTGTATTCAGCTGCCACCACTGCTTGGAAGAACTCAATCTACAACCTGAGTGTTGCATTTGTAATCCTTGTCCTTGCAGGACAAAATCGAAAACATGATCAGATGCAGCTTAAACCCTGTGTAAACCAGAACACTAAGAAAGAGTGGATCACTTTTAGTTAAGAAGCCTCAAGAAAACCTTACTCATGTACTTGGAGGATGAAAAAACATCTTTTTTTTTAGCTGAATGTTCAGAACTGGCCAATTCTGCAACAGTTTGAATGCAGCTTTGTGGATTTAATCATTAAAGTTCCTGTAAGGCAGCTTCCTGGGTCTCTTCCCTCCTACTCTTGGCTCACAAACATTCTGGTAGAGCATCGTTTCCCTTTCCCCAGCTTGCTTTGACTTTGCTTCTTGAATTAATCTTTGCTGCAGAATTAGACTCTGAGTCTGTATTGCAACAAGCTGCTTGGATAACGTGGCCTGCGAACTGGCCGGGCACTATCTCAGTTGAGGTCTGACAAAACTCAGCACCCGGCTGGCTGGAGTTGCTGTATGTGGCAAAGCTCCATCGGGCCGATTCCTGCAGCCAACGCATCTCATCTGCTCCCGTGTTTGTGCATGAAAACCTTGGCTAGGCCACGTCTGACTGCTCCTGCAGGATCCTTAGTTTCTCTGAAGGAGTTTAGAGCTGTCACCATCCAGGACTCGTCAGATCCAGTGGAGCAAATAACTTTCTTCCTGGTTTGGTCCGATTTTTGGATGGATTGTCCATGGATTTAGATGGAAGAAATGAATGTGTCTGGTGCTTCCCACTTGCTTCTTGGGTTCTGCTTTTCATCCTTGTCCTGAATTAGCATGGATTGCGTTTTTGGCATTCTTCTAACCTAGAGTTAACTAAACATGTTCTGTTGAGGTTTCTTTGAACTTTTTAAGTGATGCTAAGGGAACCAAATTTTTCCAGAAAATTTTTGTGCACTGGATTATTTGCCTATGCATTAGTGGGTGCTCATCTGTTTTTAAAACTGCTGTCAGTGCCCGTGCTTAGTACAGCAGCACTGATTTTACTCAGCGCTATTCAAATTCTTAGGCAAGCCTGTCAGTGAGCCATCTGAATGCCTTCTTTAAAGGGAAATAAGAAATCAAACCCCAAACTACATTACTAACATCCTTCCAAAAATATTAGGAAGTCACCAGTGCTCCTGTCAAATTAAGAGGAAAGATAGGTGCACACAGGCTTGTAGAGAAGAGGATTTCATTACCTGTATTTGTCTGTCCTCATCCTACATACATGACGAAAGCTAAGAGTTACTGTGTGGTCAGATGCAGACCCCATCTCTATTCCTTTCTAACTCCTAACTATTCAAAGACCAGATGAAAAAAAAGAAGCATTTGTGGGAGATGCTGGACTCTGGCAAGGTGAGTTTTGGTGACCTTTGTGAGCAAGCAAGGCAGGGAGAGGTCTAATGAGGAATGGACAACATAGTGCAAAAGAATCAGTGCCTCACTATGAAATGTTGTTCGAGAAATATTTACTTAATCCTTTCTATAGAGAGCGTTTTGCTTGAATAAGGACACACTATATCATTAAACAGATGGAGATATTTGGAGAGAGTTCAGAAAAGAGGAAGATGCCTAAAATTTGAAGCGTTTGCTTAAATACGTGGAATTGTGTAGCCGACATCTGAACGTGGATGATAGGATATGAATTAGATTTTAACCCATTAGTAAATTTGTCCTTGTAATAAGTCGATCAGCTGATCCAGAAATACAGCTCACATTATGCAGTTGCAGTTGCTAGAAGATGAAAATACTTCATAATAGAAATACATGGTATAATGAGGTATGGGAAATGAGCACAGTAACATCAGTCTCTCATAAAAAAGGACAGAAAAGGAGACAGATAACATACAGTTTTAAATATTCACCTACTATGTTGAGTTTGCAAAGGTCAGATGATGTCAGTAAAGTTAAAACTCCACCGAAACACATATGGCATTAAGCATGAATATTAGAGCCACCTGGGGAAAGAATGTCGACAGAATAATTTTCCATTTGAAAACACAGTTTAGTCAAAATCAGAAAATTTCTTGGGGGCATGTCTTACATAATGACATTTACTACACTGAAAAATCAAGCAAAATTGTCTGCATTATGATAGTGTCAAAAACTGTACTGAGAAGTATTCCCTGATGACTTTTGCTTTAGCACCAAGCTTATGGCAAGATAGCAAGATATATTATGTCATGGACACATCTTTTATCCTGAGTGTATAAGAGTATATGGGATACTAGGTGATGCTTAACCTCATTCCCAAGGCTGTAAAAGTTCATTGTTCCTCTTTCCTGTTCAACCTTCCCTCCTGGGGAATAGGGCATACGAACAGATGGATCCTGTCTCCCTCATGAAGAGATTTTATTTCCAACTATCTTCTCTTCCCATATGTCTCCTTAGTTGCACAGTGGACGTTGCTGATGGATTTTTGCTGAAGGTACCCTAACAAGTGCTTTGGCCTACAACTGCAGTGAGAAAGCAGGCAGATGGTCTCAAAGACAACACAGTCTTTCCTGAGATGATACTTGTGAGAATTTAATCCGTAAAAGCCCTGAAGTGGCAGAAACTATATCTCTATCTATGTTTTAATTAATATCTAATGTTCTGACATTATTAAAATGAAATGTCTTGGTGTTATTGAATGTAGCTGGAAAAAAAAAAGTTTCATTATGTTCATTTTTGTTGGAAAGTTCACAAGCTTGCATTTCTCCTTGTGTGGGAGAGAAACCAAATTTCAATTTGTTTGAATCCCTCACAGAACAAAAATGCTGGCTCCTAACCTATTGAGATAGAGAATGTATCTCAGAAGGTGTTTTTCTAGTGAACATCAGCAATTTTCGCTTTCTGTAAAATGATACTCAATGGCTGCTATAAAGTTAGGACAAAGATAACTTGAATGCCACTATTCCTTTTTGTTCCTGAAACAATTTTGACTTTATTGAAGACAACTCTGTGGAACGTCAGAAATGTGGCAACTCAGCCATTTCTTAACCAGCCAGAAACTCAAAGAAGAGATTTCAAGGGAAACTTGAGCTCTTTTTTGCTGTTGTGTGCTCTTCCACTACTGAGCAGATTGACAGGTGAGGTCCTAACAAATGTGGTTTTCACTTGCCCTTCCAAAGGTGTTGATCACTGGTGTTGTTCTGAAGGCACAAAGAGATGTCACATCCCTGATAACACCAAATCTTTGACAATGTTCCTTTTACAGTACTGGAAATTATACTAGGTATTTCTTGGAAAACAGAGAAATATTTGATTCCTGGCCCCCCAAACTGACAATTGTGTATTTAGACGTGATTTGGGAGGCAGTTGTAACCACTTGATTGCAAAAACAGGTGCAAGAACTGCTCTGGATTGCATTACAGGGGCATCAGATAATGCGATTGCAATGGTCTCCTGCTTAGGCAGGAGATGGCTGTATAATTGGTGTTTCCTTAAATGTGTGAACAAGCAGCAAGAAGTACCAGATGAATGAGGTTTACAAACACATTGATCAAGTGATCACTCAATTCAGGCTGGTAATTATTTTATTTATTTATTTATTTGCTGTGTGTGATTTGGTGTGTGATAATGAGTCTTTAAAAGGAAGACCAACAAGACATAGTCCCGCACAAGCAGACATACACACAAGATTGATATTTTAGTGGAGTGAGAAGGAGCAAGAGACAGTTTGCAGGCCACTGTTAAGATCTAGCCCAACCCTGCTAGGGCTAAGGACCCATCTGGCTCTAATTCTTGCCTTGCCAGGTGGAAGGAATGAGTGATTAATGAGGAGGAGGAGATAAGAGGACCAAGAGGGTAAGGGAGAGTCTCTCAGGAGGCTGGATGAAGTAGTCTTCTGAAGAGCTGCCAGGTAGGCATCTAAGAACAAGTTTGTTTTTGTGTAGAGAAGTTGATCTGTGGTTGCTGGTAAACTCTGGAAAAGGCTGATCATAATTGGAGTGCTGAATAATTTCTCAAAGCAGGTAGGGGAGAAGTGACCTGGAGTTTTTCCTGCCTGAGAGGAGAAGCTGAGGATGAAGTGTGCCCAAAGCAGGTAAAAAGCCTCTCTGTTATGGAGGTGTTAATTGAAGAATGAGAAAAACTTGGCAAAGCCGGGGGTGGATGAGGCTGGGAAAGCAGTGCATGCAAAGATGGTGTTGGGAAAGCCTGGATGATGAAATGTGAAGCTGAAGTTACAAATAGAGCAGATGGGCATGGTGCTGCCCTCCCAGATCTGTGGGATGTGACTCTTAGAAGGGAATAGCAGGCAACAGAAAAGGAGGAACCAAGGCTGGGATTCATGAGCTGGTTTAATGTAATTAGAGCAATTGATTAAAAGGGTAATTTTTAGCTTCAAAATAATCTAAGAAGAAGCCTTGAAAAAGCAAGAGCATTGCTCACTGCTAGTCTGACAATGTTTGATGGGCTTCAAACAGGACAGGGGAAAGCATAAGCTTTTAAAAAGATTCTTTTTTTTTTTTTTTTTTCCCTTTGGGGAATTTTTCAATCAAGCAATGTGGCTGGTAGCAGAGACAAAAAAAGGAAAAGCTGGGTTAAAAAATGAAGCTTTATTATGTGCTGGTGAGCTCTGTTTTGTTGGTGAAATAGTATGGAGGAGATTTGAATTGTTGACTTGTAAAAAGGAAACAAAGTGGTGTATTTTAACATTGTTAGCTGAAACTTAATAGTGAGTGGCAGAAATGACTCCTGTGGGAGGACCTGAATGGAAGAGAGTACCTAAAGGTAAAATCCTGCTCTGTGACTTACCTTGCATGTGTGGCACTGCTTATTACCAGCATTTCCATGTGAAAGTTCTTGGGGTCCCCCCAAGCACTTGTGGGGGTTTGGCCTTAGCCAGCAAGTTCAAACCTTGAGTTTGATGCATCTGATTTAAACTGTATGGCTCTGCCTAGAGTCACAGATGTAATATGTGGAAAAGACCTTAAAAGCTTAAGCAATTACACAGATTGGTGTTGAGACACTTTACCAGAAGAGATATATTGTGTTTTCTATTTGACAGGGCAGAGGCTTTGTGATTTGTGGAGAAATAAGCTTTTCTCGATGGAAAGCTGCAGCCTGGGGTTGAGAAAAGCTCAGAAAGGAGTGAAATGACTGGGAGGTGACTAAAGGCTCTAGCCCAGCAGCTCCTATCTTTAGGAGGGTGATGTAAATGCATGCTGTGGGTGTTTAGCCCCTCCTGTGTTGTCTTGACAAAATTTAACATGGACAAGGGATTCCTCTGGTCTTAGTGAGATGGTCTGAGAGGTGAATTTTTGCCTTTCAAGTGTGCAGCTGGATCTGACAATGTAATTCCTGCAGAATATTTTCATCCCATCTTGGATTTGAGGCTTAGACCTGAGATGTAGTAAATTGCTGCTTGTCAGCTGAACAGTGACAATGTTTGTACTCTTGGCTAGTAGCAGGGCTGAGGTAACTGTATTTACCTTGGCCCATGCTGTGAGGCTACGTTTCCTTTCAAGATGAGGAGCTCTCATGTGGCAGCAACCACAGAATGGCTAATGTGTGGCTACTCATTAAGTTGTAGTAGTGTGTGAGCTGCTTAATTTAAATCCTCAGACTTCTCTAGCTGAAGCTTTCATATGTCTGCCTATGGAAACCTGCATTAAGAAATTGCCTCTTGTGTCCTTAAGTTGTTGGTAGCCTGTGGCAAAGGGTTGAATTTAAATGTGTGGGTATTTTAGAAGAGGCATTAAACAGCTTCTAGCACCTAATTCCAAGAATGTTTCATCTCAAAGGGGCCAGGAGTCTGTAGCCTCACCAGAAATTACGAAACCTGTTATCTGCTGCTGGCTGCCTCTGTCTTCTGAGAGGTGGTTTGTTCCATTCCCATTGATATTTTTCTCCCTTCATTCATGTGTATAAGTTCTCTAACTTATGAAGGTAAAGTACAGCTTGGCCTCCTTCCCTTGACCATCTGCCAACACCCACATAAACCCACAAGTATCTTCTTTCTAGCCAATGTTTTGGCAGAAGACCTTCTGTTTTGATACTGCATATTCCCTTCTGAAGAGTAGAGCAGAAAGGTATTGCAGCACTGTTCATAGTTCTACTTAAATTTTCAAATATGTTCTTGGAGGCCCAAAGGAACTTCGAGCTTTTCCACATGGTTTCTATTAGGAGATGTGAAAATAAGTTTTCTGTTTTTTTTCTTTAGTGGACACTGATTTGTCTGTTTCATCTGTGTGTGTGGTGGTTTTTGGGTTTTTTTGAGGGTGGGGAGCAAGCGGGGTGAGAGGGCAGGTTGTTCTTTACCAGGTATGTATTTGGCTTGGTCTGGTTATTAGTGTAGTCTGGTCCTTGGAATGTTTGTGCCAAGTGAAAGGCAATGGGAATGGCTGCTTGGCTGATAACAGATGGGTGGTTTTTATCCCAGCCACCCCTTTTTCCATTGGGTACACCAGCACTATCTCTGAGTGCCAGAATGCATGTGGTATCTCCAACCCATACTTAAGAGAATGACAAGTCGTATCTCCCCAGAAGATGAAGGTGATGGAGCTTTCTAACACGGTTCAGGCACAGCGTTTCCATGGTCCACAGCATTGCGTGGCTGATGGTGCAGCTACTCTAGGTACCTTGGTTGTAATAATAATCTGTCTACTTAGAGCTGATCTACTGGGAGAGCTTATCGTATACAGCAGTGCTCTGCAGCTACAGCAGGGAGCATTAGTTGCTGTGCCAGTATAAGCTCTTGGACTAACCTGGAAATCGTTTTTAGAAACAAATTGATTTGGGGCTTGTTATTTCTCTTCTGGGCTTTGAGCTTTGAGGATTTCCAGGTTGCTTTCTGCCATCAGAAAGACGAGAAAGAGCAGATAGGCTATCTGTTTGGCTTCAATCATGCTGGGATGAAGGGACCATATTCGCAAGGAGTCTGGGATGCTGTTTTGCTGAGGTGCAAGGCTTTCCTAGCCATCCTCTCTTAAGGTTAGAAATGGACTTAAGAGCAGTTAGCTCTTGTCTTGCCTTTAAATTGCTTTAAGCCTGAAGTATACATTTTGGAGCAGAATTGCAGCATTTTAAGATATGGGGCAAGATGCTTATTCATGCTCACTTGCTCTACCCACACTCACTTATCAGAAATTAAATGCTCCTGCAGTCCCATTATGCAAAGCTGGGATGCAAAGAAATGTGCCAAAGTCTTGGTAAGACTCCACTGGTCGTCAGTATATGATGTTGCTGAATAGTGTTTCCCAGTGGGTATGTGCAGGAGGTGGTTCTGTCTGTGTGCCACAGCTAGCTGTAACATGCTATTGACACCACTTCTCTTCCCTCACACAGAAAGGAAATTGTAGTTGGAATGAAATATTTTGCTAATTAAAAAATGTTAAATGATTTCCATCTACCTTCTCCCCAGTGAATAATGCAATTGAATTATCATTAGAGCTTGTACGGAACCTTTAACAATGGAACTGTTTGTATTAAATTCAACTTTAGTTTTTTTATTCAATCAAGTCCCATCATTGTGTTCATTGTCCTTTGAAGTCATAGGAAGCTTCCTTCTCCTACTATTTGTTTGATTTATTTCAGCCCCAACACACAGCTCCTAAATTCTTGTTAAATTTGTTTCTGCACAAAAGAACTAAGCTCAGAGAGTCCCTTTTAAATGAAAGACATAAAGCAGTTAAGTTTCCATTCATTTGCCTGTATCTATTTGCTGCATCTAGAGAGCTATTGTTATGCATGCAGTACTGCAAAATAATAATACTAATAAAAATAATAATTTGCTGAGAGTCTGCTGTCAATAGCAACAATCTAAAGAGAACTCAAGTCTGGGGAGAGAGTGATGGGATTTCAGCTCTGCTGCTAGACTTTAATACTTTCTGGATGCAGAAAGCTGCTGCAGAAGAGAGGAACTGGAAAGATCTGTTTAGTCACTGAGGTCAGGTCATGATGAGGTGTCACTGGGAATCCTTCTACTCTGGATCAAATGCTTTTAATGGAAATACAGAGGCTGAAGAGTGCTGCTCTAAGGGCTGGTAATCACTGAGCGAGCTATGCCTCTTATATTTCTACTCTTCCCCAGGAAATCCTTTTCACTTGCTTTGAATTGGGTTGGGATTGACATAGTAGATGATGCCTGCTCTGTAAGAGTTGTGCTTGTCTAAGCTGGGCAATTGGCCTGCCACCTAGAAGGCTTTTCCTAGCTTAGGTGAGCTAAAGCAAACAAATTGCAGGTCTGTTTAAAAGTCTGGTTATTTAAAATGCTTTATTTCTGTGTTGGCCTCTTTGGAAAATGAAGTACAGAAAAGCTTGGTGGGTGGGATTAGTTTCCTTTCTGTGATAAAAGCAGATTAATCTTAACGCTGGCTAAAATCGCATCCATTTTTCCCCTGGTAAATGAACCATAAGACACATTGTTAGAAGTGAGCCTCTATAATGACTGTGGTTAATATTTTAGAGCCATTTTCTCTGTGGATCAGAGCTTAGGCTTGGTCATGTGAAAATCAGCAGTATATGCTATGCATTAGTTTGATTTTTATTCATTTTCAACTTAAGAGTGTTTTCCCCTTCCCTTATGCTAATTTGAGCATACCTGCACTCTATTCTCTTCTGTAGAGCAAGGGATTTGCATACCAGTACATCCCCTGGTATGTGCGTAGTTATTTGGAGTGCAGCCTTGTAGGCAGAAGTGAGGTAGGACAGTCCACGTGCTTTTTGGGGCTGAGCTGAGGCTTGGGAAACCTCTGGTCGGTTGTCCACTCTCTTGCCGACTACTTATTTGCTCTAAGGAAAATCCCTTTGCCTCCCTTTGCCTCAGTTTCCTGAACTGTAACATGCCTATTAAAATCCTTGCCCTGCCTCTCCTGGGACTCAAGAATCAAAATGTCTTCAAAGGTTGTGCTATACTGAAATATCCTGTAATATTCTGTTACAAAAAGACTAAGGTGGAATGGGGAGAAGATCTTTTGATGTCTTGTGGCAAAGCACTTATTTGGCTCATATATAGTTCTTACCAGAGGTTCATTTGGGAGATTGCTGCCCTTCCCTTGATTTTTGTGTTTTTGGAGCATGGCAGTCTGCTTGGACAGAGGTCAGCATGAAGAATTAATTTAAATTGCAAAGCTGCCTGTTGAATTAGATAAGGACCATTTCATCGGGGGGTAATTCCATGAAGCCCCATGGAGCCATTACTCCTGCTGCCTTGACCTGGGTCTGCATCTTCTCTGCCTGAGGCAGGGATGAAATATGTCCTCCTGGAGCAAGGGAGAAGGTGGCACTAAAGCAGGGAATGGAGACTGGTGGTGCTGAGGCCATGCTCTTGGGGTGATGTGGCAGTTGAGTTTTGCAGTCTGAATATTTCCAGGGATTATGGTGGAGGTTATTCAGTGGAAACTCTAGCATGATTCCTGCTTGAGGTGGTGTTACTAGTTGCCTTGCTGTAAACTGCCTTTGAGCCCCAGGCTATGTATATTAAGACTTTATCCCTTTCTTGCCATGTAAAGGGTAGGTGTTGTCCCAGGACACTTGGCCAAATCCCTCTTGTACTGTCCAGCACTGTTGGACAGTGCCAGAAAGGATCAGTAACTTGGTGTCTGCTCTGCTTCCAGTGCACTTTGTAGGACTGCTTATGTCCGATTCCCACTTTTGTCTTCCTGAAAGAAATGCTAAATTTCAGGCTGGACATTTCTGCTGTTAAAGCCCTGTCTCGGTATGACAACCTGGGTTTCCCTTTAGAGTGCTGATGTATAAACCAGAGCAGTAGAGTGAACTAGGCAGAGCTTAAGAATAGCTCGACCCTGTCACTCTTCCTTGCTGTCTGCTCAGGTGCTGCTTGCAGGTACTGAAACAAGTGAGTAGCCTGGGTGGCTGAGAAACTGCAGTGGGAATGTGAGAATTTTAAGACAGCTGCTCAGGAATGGAGTTTGGAACAATTCATGCTGTAGATATCAGCTTTAATCGAGCTTGAGAAGTTGGTAGGGTAAATGTGACTGATGCTAAAAAACATAATTGGATATGGTAATACTCTAACAGCTCTTGCTGGTAAAGATTAGGCTACTAATATTGCGATTTTCAATCATGTAATATTCTCCTATGTGTGCATTTTATCTTGCATTTCACCTAAATTAGGGAAATGATTTATGCTATCAGTTTCACTTTTTGTGCCTTGACACCAAGACTGCTATCGTGTAGGCTATGAAGCATATTTAAGCAGTTTCCTATTTGTTTTTTCTTCAACTTTGTTAACAGGAAAAAAATGGGAAATATCTTTAATCACATTCATTGTGCAAATAAACTGCTAAATGTTTTCGTTTTGTGTTCATAACCAGTAACGCTAAACAATTGTTTCTACAACTTTGTATTTTATATATGCCTGAAAAGAGAGATGAAAGCTGTCTGTCCTTTTGAGAAGTCAGCTTGTGTCTCCCCACAAAAGGCAGTGGGTGGAAGCCCTTAACAGTTTGGCACTTTCTAGCCTTACTTGGGGAAAAAGTAAGTGCTGTGAAGGTTCATGAAAGGATAAAGGAACTTAGAAATTTAATGGAAAGAAATTAGAAGGTTCCATCACAACAGCTAGTTCCTGACAGGATCTGATTTTGTGTCTTTGTTATGGGGAATCTCCAGGGCTTCTGCTGGGACTCTCCTCTTTGCCTGTGCCCCACTTCATAGCTGCCACATTGCAGTGTTGCAGCAAAAGAAACACACCTTTTTAATTTATGGATTTCTGAGGAAAAAATTGTCAGCACCATCTATTGGGGAAAAAGAGGTATTGGTTTCTTTGCTGATTTGAATATGCAAGATTCTGTAGCTTTATCTCATTTTTGATTTCTAGCTACACTTTAAAGTGAAAATATGCCTTGACAACCTGTTCTTTTCTTCACTTATAGCTTGGAGTTTTTGCTTGGAGAGATGTGCCTTGTTTCTGAAATACATTCAAGCAATGCAGTGAACCATCTAAAAGGGGGCAAGCAGACAAAGATTCAGATGTCAGAATGGTACCTTGGCTGAGGCAGGTTCTGTCACATCAATAGGACAAGAGCGGCAGCAGAGAAACAATTTGCAGCCGGGGAGATAGAAGCACATCTACTGCCTTGAGTCAATCTAGACTAGTGTGTCTGAGAAATTTGGGTGTAGAATGGGATATTTGACCTTTTTGATCTCTTTACGACAAAGAAAACTATAGCTCAAAGAAAAGGCAGGAAAATTGTTTCCATCTAGTTGAAAACTGATATCAAGACCTTTCTCTGTTGAGAGGTATTTAGGAAAGTACTTAAGTCATTTAAGGACAGATGTGATTGGGTTATGAATCCTGCTGATCAATTAGTAGCCTTGTTAGTGTGTTTCATGGAATAATTCATCTGCATAGTCTCTACTGAAACCTCTAGTGTGATTATATCCTAATTCTCACATTTTCTGTTATACCATGTACTTCTCCCTGTTTCTCCTGTGTTCTCACACATTGTTTTTCACTGTCTTCTGCCTCTGCATCACAGGTGTTTTTGGTTTCTTGCACTCCTTCAGTATGTAATTTCTTGCCACGAGGACCATGCATGTTCAAGTCACACTTTTGATGATAGGTAGATGTCTTAAAGACATCAAGTCAGCAAAATTTGTTCCCTGCTGCTGCAGGGAACTGTTGTGACCTATCCCCTGGTCAAGTGATATCTTGAGACCCGACAACTAGTTTTAAATCCTTTGTCCTGCAATGCCTGGAGGATACTTCAGAAAAATATTTCTCACTTTTTCATTGAAGAAGAAAATCCTTTAATGCCCAACCTAATCATACTTAAGTCTTATTTACTTGTTTGCTTTTAATTCACATTACTTTTCACTCTGGTATTTGTACTGCCTTCCTCTGTTTTGAAACAGAAGTCCTATCCCTTTGTAATCTCTATTTCACTTGGTAAACGTGCAAAAGTGTTTTTTATAGCATGATCAAATGATTGCAAAAGATAGAGTATTATAAGAAGTTAAAGCCATACAGGTAACTACGTTGCTAGCTGTTTAAAAAGTTGGGCACTAGGCTCCCTGAATAGTTATTGAGAAAACTCCAGAGGTTAATTTATCCCTTCTATCATACACACATTCTAGTGGCTTCCTCCATAGCTGGAGAGGAGCTAGATTTCAAAAAAAAATTAATTGCCTATTTTGGAGATGGCTTACTAATCAGACAGCTAGATGGGTGCCACTCTGACACTATGGGAGGGATTAAATATGAGGAGGGAGGGAGAATATGCACAGCTGTATTAGTTTTGGGAACATGGTCTGGTTACCCACACCATGGGTTATCAAACCTCTGCAGACAGTGTAAACTGGGCAGCTTTGGCCCCAATAGCTGATGCAGATGGGGGTGGGAATTGCAAGGCTCCTGAAATGTAAACTGCAGAATTTCTTATGCACTGACAACCTCTGAAGCTCTCTTCAGTCCAGGTTTAAGGGATCCGAGTGACAGGGCTCCCCACGTGCTTCCCTTGAGAGGTGTGTGCTCAGGCTAATTGATTGACCTATTAGCAAAGCAAATTTTTTTTGCTCTTCTGCCAAAATTTTCCTTCTGCTTAATTTCAACCCATCACTCCTAGTTATGCCCCCAGTGAGCCTGCCTGAGCTGCCTCTACCACACTATAGCTTTATTGATCTTGGCTCTGCACAGGTAAGTCTTAAATGACGGACCTAGTTTTGGCAGCACAAGTGAAGTGATGGCACTGGGGAGACTTTACTTCTTGGCTGCCTTTGAGCCATAGGACTGTCAGAGGAGCACAGTGGAAGAGTTTGGCATTGTTCAATAACCTTTCTCAATGATCAGAGGGAGGAACAGTGACCTCTGAGCCCTTCCCAAGTCTTCAGATGCTTGAGCTTGCCCAAAGGCATGTGGATGCTGCAATGGCAAATATCTGGGTGTTCTGAAATCAGAAGCAATCTCCTGAAATGCTTCTGGAAGTGGATGAGCTGATGGTGTGAATGGCTGTGGAAGCTGACTGGGGAGCATGGCACCAAGTGCTGCAGTGCAGAAAAGGCATACACACAGCAGGGTTTAGATCTGCCCTGTACTGAGACTATCTCACTACCAGCTTGGTTTTGGAGAACTTATTCTGCTCAGGTTGCTGGCTGAGCAGGAAATAACTTGCTGGCACTGCTGGATTTCCAAATTTCTTTTTACGTACCCTTTTCACTTTATCATGGATGCAGAAAGATCTCTTTACTAGAGATAGGAAGGCAGTGATTAGTATTTTGGAGATTTTTAATTTGAGGACTTTTTGGAAGGCATTTTGGGCAGTCTGCTTTGTAGGGACCGCGAAAGCTGCTTGCCAATATTTCTCCCCTGAACTCCTAGGAAAACAGATCAACAGAATTGTGGAAGGGCCGTATTTATAACAATTAAAAATAAAGCACTGATACAATTGCTTTGCATCTAGGAGAAGTGAGGAGCATATGTAGGACTGTGTATGTCAGAGCGCTATCCTCTGTGTATGGGGAAAACAGCTTATTTGTCTGAGCTGTTACTTTTTCCATTGAGTCTCCTGAACCAGTAGTGCAGAAACATGTAGTTTTGAAGGCCTAGGCAGTACAGAATATTTAAAAACTGAGCTATGCCCAGAAAGCTGCTGCTGCAATGCTAGTGGACGCCGAACCCCCATGTACTGCTTCATGTGTGCCCAGAGGCTGCCTGTAAAGTAGATTAGTAAATGTGAGCTCGGTGCTTTTCTGTTGTGACTGCAAAAGTCAAGCTAATTACTTCCCAGTCAGAGCAAGGCTGTGGGGAAGCCTCCTCCCTCCTTCTCTGTCCCTTTTATTTTTGTATTGTTTTGCCGAGCATGTAAATGCAGGGATGATTAATTGCCTTGCTGGCCCGATTCTGTCTGTGCATGGGATCTGCTTATATCAAAATGCTTCGGCCCAAATGACTAAAGTGTGTCAAGTTGTGGTGATTAAAGTATTATAAAACACTTTCTGAACATTCTATTCTCAACTCATTGTGGCTTTGGATAGAAGCCCAGACAAGAGAGAGGCAGCGAGAAAGGGGAAAAATAAAAAGGAACACATTTTGTGAAAGGAATTTGTGTAATATTTTGCTCCCCTTTCATCGAGAAGAAAAGATTGATAACAAACATTAGTGAAACAAAATTAGTGATTTGTATAGATTCCCAGGTGGACAAGTATAACATTAATAAAATATATAGCCTGCTCTATCACAGAACCATTGTACTGATCATAAAATGAAAAGGTTTTATACATAGAGAGGGGCTGGAGTATGTTTATAGTATGGCTGGAAGCATCTCATTTGCTGCTACTAGAATAAAATCCTGAAATAGTGAAGTGTTTGCCTTTTAGCTAATGCTGATGGTGACTTCAGAAGAGGATATATCTGGCAAGTTCTCTTATTTTGCATGTCAAAGCAAACTTCTTGGGTCCTGTTGAAATGACTTAGCCACCAGTGCTTTAAAAGCAGGAGCTTAGGTGTCCTGCTTGTTCCCCTGAGCTTGGCAAGGCAGCTGTGTGCCCTGGACTCTGGGTAGGCGTTAGCATGGTGTGGCCCACCAGAGTTAACAGGTTTCTTCCTATTGCACTGGACTTGGATCACCCAGGTGTCAGACATACCAGGTACTCTGTTCCCTGCCTTTCTTGGCCTTGTTGGAAGTGAACGTAGTCCCTGGCTTGCTGTAGCTTACTGCAAATATCTCCTTGTTTTATGGCCTCAAGAGTAGAGGAAGAGCAGGGATGAATTTCACTGATTGACACCATCTTCTGCTGTCCTGGTGAGCACTTTGGCCAGATTACCAGAGTAGAAGATGAAGTGCCTGACTGCCAGGCATAGCTCTTCTGCATTCTTCAGTGCTATCCTTAGGGTAATGTAGGGTATTGGATTTAGCACTAAAGTAAGAGGCACATGTGTTGTATTTAGGCATCAATTTCTGATTGGTTTCATCTTTCATTCTTCAGTGTGGTAAACAAATGTTTATACTGGGCATATGCTTTCCTTTAAGCTATGCAGAACCGATTAACTGCTCCTTTAGTTATTTTCAGGGTTTTAAAAAGTGTGCTGGAATTACTTTTTTCTTCCAATGTTGAACAAATATATTTCATACTAAAATTCCCCTTTGGAGTTTTTGTTTGGTTGAAGCTAACACTTGTTGAAATCATGTTTTGAGAGCACTATGATTTGGTCATATGAAATGAAGCAAACACTTAAAACTTTGTTTTGGCTAAATTTCATTTCAGGTTTTGGTAAGAAAAATGATCTCTAACTCCTATTGCATTTTTTGCCAAGTCTATCTTCTCCCTTCCTATCCCATTTCCCCCATTTCCCATCTCTTTTGCAAGGGAAATATTTAAGAAATAGTAAATGCAAGAGTCCTGTTTCCCTTTCTTCCTGTGCTGTCCACACACACTTTAAAGGTTGCTTCAAAATGCAATATATAGAAACTTATTTTTTGAAGCAAACAAGGTCAAAGGAAAACTGAGCATGGAAATCAAATACATCAAAATTCAATCAAATTTCAATAAACACTTTCAGAGAAGGATTATTTTTTTTCCCTGTCATGTATTTTCTTGGGACAAAAAGAAAGCCATAGGTTGTCTGGCCAAGTGTCATTAGTAATAACAAAGTGGCTTATCATAAGGGAAAGGAATATTGATACTTTGCTTAATTTCCATGCTTGTGCTTGTCCTTTGAGTCAGAAGATGGATTAATGATTGATGCCTCCAAGGGCTGGCACTCGGGATACATTGGTTCAATTTCCTGCCCCATTATAGTGTTCCCATTTGGGATTAAACTAATTTCTCAACCTGAGGTGTTTTAACAGAAGCTTATACTGCAGCCAGCAAGGTGGCAAGGTTTCTTCAGGTTTCTGAATCATATGGAAAGCAGTATGGCATCTGGCTCTGGCAGGTTTTATTTACTTTTTCATCTGTTCTCGTAAACTAGTCTTTAGTGATCACTGTGTGCCCTCTTGTGCTTTGAGCTCCCTCTAATTTACAGATATCTTTTGCTGGGTACCTTGGAACAGAGTCAGCTGAGGGAGAATGTTGGACGGTCATGTATTTATGTACATTTACAGCTTATCCTGAGCAGGAGCTGTGGGTAGCAGTGTTAAAATCAATCTCTGAATGCTATGGGGAGGGTTGTCCAGTCCTGCCCTTGATAATGGGTTGAGCAGGATCTAAAGCAACCAGAGAAGCATTATGAGAGAGAGAAAAATCTGTAGAAGTGTTTAACTTTGAAAGAATGACTGTGACTATGTCCTTCATGCTTCTTCCTCTGCCAGACCAAGTGGTTATGGATTCCATATCCCTAAAAAGTGGGGGAACCATTCTTTTGTGGAAAGAAACGGGTAGGGCACCTGGTTTGGTTTGTGCTTTGCTGACAGTGCTGTGCAATATCTAGTAATTTTTTCCTCTTGTGTTGTTTCTTTGTACCATGAGCTGCTTGAGGCAGTGGTTTTGTGAGGTGTTTGTGGAGTCTCTGGATTAGTGGTCTCAGCTTTGGTGGCCAGTAGACAATAAGATGGGGAGTCATACTCCCGGCTGGCTGAACCTTTCCTTCATCCCATCCTAGGACTTGACTGCTTTGTGTGGCTCAGTCTCATGAGTATCACTTTCCTTGATCCAGAAGTGGGCTACCATGGCTTTTGATGCTGTGCTGTGGAGCCTATCTAGTAACCAAATTTTAAGAGTGCTACCCATGTACACTCCTTTAAAGAGGAAAGGGGGACCCTGGCGCAGGAAGAGTTGTAAAAACCATTATTTCCCCCAAGAAGCAGAGATTAATGTTCCAGCATGGCCTCTGCTATTATTTGGGCTGTTTTTAAAACAGCTGTGCTAAAAGTGAAACAATAGGTTGTCACTTCTAAACTGCTGGAGCTGTAAAGACAGGAGAGAGAGGAATGGCAGATGTTTATCTCCATGTTTATACCAAGTTTTAGTGCATCAATCACTCAGTGCTATCAAGACTCGTGGAAGGAAGATAATAAGATTTATTGGTGGCTGTTGAGATAACCCACCTGGTGCATAAATATATTACTAAAATCCTGGGGAGTCTTGATCTATCAAAATGAAATAGGCAGAAAGGTGTGCAGGCCTACTCAATGGAGAAGAGCTGAGTCCTGTGGGAGATCAATTCTCCATAATATGCCTGAATTGCAGGAAGTTCCTGAGGGATTATGTTGTCCTCACCTTCAGCGATGGGGTGAGAGGCAGAAATGAAGGAAGAAGAGTCTTGCAGTGGAGGAAGAGCAAAACACAAGCCGTAAGATGTCATATATCTCTTTCATCCTCTGGTGTCATCAGCAGCCTGACCATGGTGGCCTGACTTGCAACAGACAGCTCTGATGTTGGTGAGAACTCAGCCAAAATGCTGAATAGGACGAGTGTCCTGTGACAGGCAGGTGATGCTCTAACTTTAGTTATCACTCCACCTTAATTAGCAGTAGAAACTGAGTACTCAAGGCATCTTGGTGGAAGATCCTTGTTTTCTTCTAGAGGGGTGCTGTCCCTATGTAACTTCGCTTGGTTTCTTTTTTTACTGTTTGGTGAAGTTTGGTGTTGGTATTTTAAAATGAAATATATACAAGCTAACATAATTTGTGTCTCAGTGTGGTTGCAAGTATGTAGGTGTTGGTGGAAGATCAGTTCCACATCAAAGATAACTGCCACTAACCCCCATGTGCTGCCTAAGAGTGGTCCCTGAGGTTAGTTTTACACATTTGAACTTGGACTGCCTGCTTCCCTACAGAATAACCCCCAGAATCATAATTTAGGTTGGAGGGAACCTCAGGAGGTCTCTAGTCCAACCCGCTGTACTGAGAGCCGCCTGCGAGGCCAGGTCAGGTGTCTTAGGAATTTTTCCGGTCAGATTTCAAACCTCTGGGGACAGAGGCTGCCTCTCTGGGCAGCCTGTTCTGCCTGGCTGTCTGCATGAGGAAAACACCCTTCCCTTATACCCAGTCTGAACCTCTTGTGCTTCAGCTTAGCCCCTTGTCTCTTGCTGAAGAGCCTGTTCATCATCTTGAGCCTTCTGTAGGCACTGAGGGCAGCTGAGGTGATTCCAAAGCTGCCCCTGCTCCAGGTGGGACAACCTTTTTCCTTGGGACAAGTGCTCCAGCTGTTGAGGCAGCTCTGTCCCGAGCAAGCTCCAGTTCATCAGTGTCTTTGCTGTACAGGGGGTACCAAAACTGGAGGTAGCATCTAGATGTAGCCTAATGAGTATTAGCAGAGGGGAGTAATTGCCTCTGTTGGTCTCTGGCTGTGCTCCTGCTGCCCAGGCCATTGCTGCTGGGCTGTGATCCCTGTGCTGTCTGCTAGGACCCTCTAGGCCGCCTCAGGGAGCTGTTCCCCAGCCTGCACTGGCAACTTGGACTCTTGTATCAAGAAATGCCTTATGAATGCTGCACAGTTCATGGACTTGCTGAAGCTGAATGTCTCCAGAAGGTCAGGTCACCTTTGAGCACCCTAAAAAATCAGATTTGGAGCTTCTGGAACTTGGCAGGTTAACACTGTTTGAAACAAACATAGTTGGGGGGGGAAAAAAAACAAAACAAAAAAACCTTTCAAAAAGCACTAACAGCAATGCAGTGTTCTTTGCTCAGGGTTATTTCTGACCCAGGGAGTTCTTCATTCCATTTCTCCTCTTGAACAAAATGTCTTTAAAAACACATTTGATAATCCACAAAATGTCTCTTAGTGTGTGTTAAACAGCAAAAGCTCAATGGGATGGTATACTTGCCACAGCATAATAGGTTATTCTTTGTATCTGCTTCTTACCAGTTGCCTTAAAAAGGAGACTATTCGTGCTGCTTTTCTCAAATATGCTGTAAGCTTCTAGCTTTGACTTTTCTGGGGAGTTAAGAAACAATCCTTCCCTTAATTGTATCTCCGAACACCTGAGCTAGGTGAGAATTACCTGGAGAGAAACCGCTGTCCTTCATTCTTGGTTGAACCAGTGCATTAGACTAAACTAATTTCACTTCAGCAATGAAAATACCAAGTCTAAAAGGAATTGGTGGATTTTTTTTCTTAGACCCAGCATGCCACAGTTTAGCCCTGGTAAGAGTAAGGGGTGAGGCTGTTCTGATGGGAGCCCTGCCTACCCTCATGGGACACACAGTGAAGCTGATGTGTTTGGCTTTCCCTTTAAATTAGCAGAAATGTCCCTGTGAAAACATAGACCCCTTCTGGAGTTAGAGTTGGAACACAGGAGTTATATACCTTAAGCTGATTATGAGAATTTCTTTCCAAAGCCTAGATATGTAAATAACCTATCAAAAGCTTCTTCTCTACTGTTGGTCATTTCATCATTTGCCTAGCGCAAGTATTGACAGCACAACTTTCTTAGTTGAATTTATGCAGTCTAATAGAATCAAGATATTTCCTTGCATAGTTTTCTGTTTCTTTTGCATTTGTCATTCTCATACTTAATCATTACACAGACCCTTTCCTTCCTTTTGTGCTTTCATCCGTATTTGTCTACTTTGCTGCCCTCCTCCTTTCAACTATGATTTACCTGTAATGATGATAGCATATGAAATAGTATTTCAATGAACAGTAGGTTTCATAGCTGGGGGTGTGTCTTCCTATAGCTCTGATTTCTCACAGAGAATGAAATTATTCCATGCAAGACAGGTTTGATGTTTTATTTGTGCACAATCCAGCTGCTTGAAGAGGCAGAGTATGACTAACACTTAACATCTGATAGCACTGGGAGATATAAAGTTAAGAATGGGAGGATCTGTTTTCTATTCTATCTGTTTTTCTATTTCTTTGTATTTTCATTTTTGTCCCCAAAGGTCGTATCTGCCTACCTCTGGCAGCTGGGAAGCAGTGCTCTGACTTTAGGTACTTAGATACTCTGGAGCTCAAGAAAAAAATGGAACTGGAAACTGAAAAGAAAATGTCTTTTGGCAATATGTTAGAAGTATTGAAATTATTTTAAAATATAAATAAAGCCCTAATTGTCAGGGACAGCTGACAAAAACAGATAAGCTTTTGTTGCTGCTTCTGGACATCTGCAAGAAGAACTTTCACCACTTGATTCTTGAGACTATGTCCAAGGCCAGCCTGGCTGCCGATATGTTGAGCTACTTGGGTCTGGTTCTGGATGTTGCTCTCCAGAGTCTGTGCACCCAGATGCCTAAAGCCAGCCAGCAGCTGGCTGTCTGGTCAGAGGCAGGCTGTGTGCTGGATGTTTACAGCTGCATAGTCTAAGTACAGACATGGCTTTTCACACAAAACCCAAGTGAAGGGTTAGGTGAGAGAACTTGGTGTGAAGCACAAGAGTCTTCAGACTGAGCCAAAGAGAGAAGATTGATTTAGGACAAGGCAGGAATTGCTAGCTTTCTCACAGATCAGGATATCTGCTTTCTTGTGCCATGAGACTGCTGTAAAGACTTCCAAATGTGAATCAAATTGAGTCTTTTTATTAGAGAAAGAGCTGAAAGCCAGCACTCCTGGGCTTCATAACTGTCTCCCCTGCATGGTCATGGGTATGGCAATTAACTTCAGTGCTTTAGCTTAAGCCATCTGTAACATAAGCATCATGATACTTACCTGCCTCTGAGGGCCATTTACTTAATTAAATTGCCAAGATCTTCAGGTAAGAGATATTTTAAACAAGTAGTTTTGCGTGCAGTAGAAGTAATGGAGCTTGGTTTCCAATGGTTTTGTCGTGTGGTTCATTGCCAGATTTGATTGAAGCTTTTTCCCCTGGGCTGGGACTTTGTGAGGGTTTTCACTTTCTAATTCGAAGATTTGCAGGTATTCAGTAAGAGAGAAACTTAACTTTTTTTTGTGTAAAAAGGGCTCTCCCCAGGGGATTTTTCCTGAATATGTCTCTGCCCAACTGCCTGTTTTCTTATATTGCTGTGGCTGTATAATCTGGTCCAGTTGGTTAACAGGTTCACAAGTTATGTATCAAGAGAGATGTGCTCAAACACAGGCACATGCAAACTCATGGGACTGTTTGCAAATGCCTTGCTTCTTTTGAAAGCCAGGTGAAAAAACAGAGCAGGACAGTGCAGACCTGTAGCCCAAAAAGCTCTCGGAGCTGCAGCATTACCAACAGGCAGTGAGATGCAGGTATCTCTTGGGCACTGTTGACACAGACATTGGGATCAAGACTCCAAACTAACTAACGTTTTGCTTAGCTGCTCTAGTATGGGTCTGTCTTAAGGATGGCCCAATCCCTTTTTAATCATTTAAAATTACCCTTTGCATTTAGATGCGTTTCTGTGAGGAAGGAGCTTTTTATGGATTTTTTTTCAGTGAGTGCCTAAAGCCAAGGAGAGCCTGTCAAAACCAGTTAGCTTATCCCATAGCTTATTCCATGTGTTTTGTGTTGATGACTCTGCTGTAGCTCCCCTTGCCTCAATTCCTTCCTGTGGACAGACTCCCTGGTTTGGAAGAGCTTTGTAGGATTTTCATCTGTTCCAGTTTTTTGGGGCACACCAGATTTTGGGACTCCCAGGGACAGCCTGGAGATGGGCTTTAGCTATTACCCCTCTAAATTAGGCTGACTGGTGCTGTGCAAGTCCAGCAGAGTAGCTGGAGAGCTGCTCCCTGCAAAGAAGAGCAACTGGAGAGAGGGCTTGAAGTGGGGAAAAGGGAATGGGGAACATACTTGATAACTTATTTTTGTGATGGGAATTCACACATCACTACATTCTGTAGAGAGTACTTCTGCCATGGTTAAGCTTCATATCAAGTCAGCTCAGGGATTTGCTCTCTGCAGTCCTGCTCTGGATGAATCTTGGTGATATTAACTGTATTTCTATTTTCTTGGGTTCTGCTCGGCTGAAGCTGGAACAAAACTGACTGTAGGGTGTAACTGTAGAGTAACATCACATGTTGGTGAAGGAATCTGCTGGGACAAAAATTACTCTGTAGATACAGTTGACAGCTGAAAAAGTATGGTAAATATGCAGTTAATTGAAAGCTAAAGTAGATGTTAACTGATGGAATAGGAGGTCGACTTGCCCTTTCTGCTGTGTATAATCCATGCAAGATCATTTGAAGTCAGCCTTGTTGACCCAGCTTGTTTTCAATATTTCACCTTTTCCAGCTGAATTTATATGCTGTGCTTTTCATTGTTTACTTTAAGCTTCTCTTGTACTGTTGATACTGTTAAACTGCTGCTTGCTCATACCCTGAGGCAGTTGTACATCAGCAGTGTAGAAAACTGTTTCTTTTACCCAGCCAGTTAAATTCTGCCAACCTTTACTCAGCAAACAATTGTGGCTCATGAAAAGAGGGAAGCTAAAGGACTGATCTGGGATGAAGATGAGATTATGTATTTGGGCAAAAGCAGTTTTAATTATTTTGGGATACCTGAAATAAAGGTATTGAGTCAGGAAAATAGGTAAATATTTATGGGATCCCACTGATTGAATGGGACTGCTTAGGTTTGCTAAATTTCTTTGTGGGTTGAGGGGTTCATTGGTTGTTAATGCCTCTACTGGCTGAGTTGCTTCCTAGTGCTTTATACTTACTCAGCTTTTCTCCTGTTTACAGATACAGTCTTATGAATATGTAGTGTCAGTGCTTTCATTTAGGAAATCACCTTGGTCGAAAGTATAGAGTGGTAAAGTATTTTGTCGAAGATGACACTTTCTCACATGGGAGATTATGGAAAACAACACAATAACACTTCAATATTCTGATTCTGAGGCTGCTGATGGCTTCTGCCTAAGCTAATGCAGAATGTGATTACCAAGCAAAAGCCCTGGCAAATGGTTTGTGTGCAGATGCGGTGCTGAAAAAATCTAAATACAGCTGATATAGGGGCTGCTTGGGATCAGATTGCCAGTAGAGCTGGCTGGCTTTTCTTTTGCTAATTTTATAATAATTTGTGGTATTGTAACAGTGGATTTTTTTCAAAGTGTGTTTTTGTGTGCTTGATTATTTTTTTTAAAGGAGGGGGGTGCTGAAATGAACTTCCCAGGTAAGCAGCTAGGGAAATACATTTCATGTCCCTTTCAGCAGCTGTCTGCAGCTGGAAGTTGGGGAAGAGGAGAGTCAGCAGCCCAGCTGACTGCCCAGGGATAGGCAGGCATGCAGCAGAAAGCCTTGATTGTGGCCAGGCTGAATAGCTGGGAGTAACAAACTGGGGCATTTTTCAGCATCACTAGAGAGAAATCAAGGTTTTTTTTCCCCCGAGGTAGAAACCTGCATCCATACGTCTTGGCTGCAGAGAGGCAAGAAGAAAGTAACTGAAACTGATATATGGAAAACTTATTTTAGTAGGAGTGCTGCTACCTGCAAATTATTCTGACACAAAATTCCCAACCATCTGTAGTGGGTAGTAATTTTCTTCAAATATTTGAAAAGCAGTCAATGACAAAAGGTGTCTTAAGGATTTTACTTTAATTAGACTTGATACAATGAGGAAGGTTAGAATAGGTTTTTATTAACTACTTAATATCTGGGCACTGTGCTAGTGAACACTTAAGAAATGCCAGAAGTGCAGTATAGATTTGTGTTACTAGTAGTGAGGAAGGGCTCAGGACTTGGAACAAGGGGCTAACGTGATAGACTGGGGTCTTATGTGCTTGTACGTATTTATGATTGTATGTAAAGTCACCAAAGGTGTGTGTGGAGGGGGGAAAAGCTGACAGTTATTATGGGCAAGGTCATTGAGGAGACCTGACAACACAGACCAGCCTATTGAATCCTGAGTGATGCTCTAGGTGAGGAAAAAAGTGAGATAAAGTATCAAGATGCTCACAAAATGCAGGAGACCTGCCAACATCAAAAGCAAGAAGATGGAGTTGTGCTATTTGTAGTAGTTCTAAAAATGGATCCAGGGATGTTTATAGCAGCAATTTCATTGCTTGGAAACATGGACTTTTAATATCTAAGCTCTCTATAATATATGCAGTTTCATCTCCAGGGAATTAAAGCTGCAAGAATTATTTGGATTGCTTGTGTAGATTTGTATTACTGTTTGGTAGCTGAATCTCCTTTTGTTTGTGTTTTTTGATTAATTTCCTGGATTGAAGCTGTACATGAAAAGTGTTTCAAGCCATTTCAGGGGCAGGATTTTCTTTGGTAAGAGCACGTTGTGATTGATTATCAAATCCCAGTGCCATCTTAAAGCTGAACCTCCCCTTGGCTATGCAAACTGGACAGCTGGGCTGGGGAGTGCCAGATTGCTCACTGAGGTTGGGATGATGAGAGGGGAAAGATTTTCCTTGTAAATGGACTCAGTAACTTGTTAGCAGAAAACTTGCCCTTCTGACTTAGTTACAGTGTCTTTAACTTGAAAGTAACAGGAATTACCTTATTAATTTCAATTTGGTCATGCTTAGGGTAGGAATAGCTGCATTTGGCAGTATTATTTACAGAACAAATATATCAGAAATAAGCCTCAGAACAGGGCTCAGTGCTGTACATCTACTTGAGTCTTTTCTCTAAATTCAATAGCCTGTTTTGTTAATGTAACTGTGGGAATCAGCTTTGTTCCAATAACGCCAATTTGAAAAGGGCAGTTGGAGCTGATGGAGCAGGAAAGCCTTGGCCCCAGTATGTTCTCTGGGGTGGTGCAGGTTATCTGCATCTGGCTGGATCATTGTGCTGCATCTAATTGCTCTGTGCTGCTAGTTAGATTTCTCTGAGCTGTTGTCTCAGAACTGCATTCTTATTTTGCTAGGAAGGAAACTTGAGGAGGTCAGATCGTAACCTCTGATAGTGACTGACTTGGTCCTGTACACTTGTGCTCTCTCCAAACAAGTGCTTTGCACCTGGTAAACTGCCTTCTAGTCTTGCAGGTTGCTTCAGATCAGAAAGCAGTAACCCTATAAAACAGAGGGCTTTTACCCATCAGCATCTGCTTCCCAATGCTATCTGTCCTGAGAATCAGATCAGAGATTGCCCAGGCTGGCCAAATTCGTGCAGTTTAATGCAGGTCTTCCTGTTTAGGCTGGTTTTCTACCCTGTATCCCAAAGAAGAAAAATGTGTGCTATAGCCACAGCACCACCCTGAAGACCCTGCTTTGGGCTTGTCTTGGTGCTGCCTCCAGGATCCACAGTGGGTGTTTTGCCCTCTGACTGGGAAGCTGTCTGGGATGGGCTGAACAAGACATCTCTGGATGGGTTAGAGTAGGAGAGAATGTGTCTTTGCTTCTATCTGGATAGCTGTACCAATTAAACAGCAGTGCTGACCATCCCTGGCTTGAGGAGCTGGGAGTCTGGGTTTTGCTCTGGCAACCTACCATGACTCCTTGGCTTTTAATTCTTTCAGACTGAAACCTCCGCTCATTCAAAATAAACCCTCAATTTGTTGATGCTAAGCTCTTACAAACCTTGCTTGTGTGGTGCTAGCTTGCCTCCAGGAGGCTTGGCCTTGGTGGTGGCCTCTGTCCCTGCATGTGCAGCTTTAAGAGCTTGAGGAGCAGAGGTTACTGCTGCAGCTGCCTGGTAGCTCCTGTATCCAAGGCATGCACCGTGGCAGCACTTGACAGCTGAATATAATGACTACAGCAGAATTTGTGCGTGTTTTTTTTCTTTACCCCAAAAGTACAAGTTGCTTCATAAAATGTTGCTCAGAAAATTGGTCTATAAATATCAACTGCTGAATGTGACAAGGAATTCGGAGATGTTGTCTGCAATATGTGCTTTTTTTTGCTGGCTAAGATGGGATTTTTAGCTTGCTGGAGGTTAGCTGCTGGAGCCATTTAAAATGAAACCATGCTTAGTAATAAAATGGTAGCAGTCTGTGTAGTGGGAGTGCAATCTCCAGAGATGTGTGAGATGCTTCTGCCCAATCGCTGGCCTCTGGGTCCTGCACATGCGCAACCAGCAAAGGAAACTTCTGGCCCAGTGTGAAGAACAAAAGCATAGGCGTTTCCACTTAACCCTTACTCCATGGCAGTCCTATTCTGGCCAAGCCCGTCCTGCTTGCAAGGCAGTTGAGTTCATGACAGTGACAATGAATCCTCTTTCTGAGCTCTTGCAAAAGATAGATATTTTTCTATTTAATAAGAAAATTGCAATCCTGTTTCTAAAGGTCTTCAAGCATTCTCTGAAGATGCAGGCAACCTGCCTGTTTAAAGATGGAAGAGCTCCTCCCACAACTTTCTTCTGGAAAGGCAATAGCACTGCAGTACAATCCAGCAGCACCTTACAGCAAGAAGGGGCAGCTCAGTGAGGTGCTGAATAATACTAAAACAGCAAATAAGTGAGCTGACAAGCCCAGAGAATGCATCACATGCAGGACTTTAGCCGGAGAAGGAATTGTTGTGTGTTAAGTGTGCACAATTGGTATCTGCGCATTATTTCAGGAATGCTGCTTAGCGAATGGTTTTGAACCAGATTTGCTTTTACTCCTACAGTAGGAAATTCAGAGCAATGATGGAAGGATGCTGACTGGATGTTTGACAAAGCCATTTTTAAAGTTTGCTTAGTTCTTTCACTGCATGTGAAAAGTGATAGCTTACATAAGAAATATGTAGTGCTTAAAGTCTGAAAATTCAGGTATTTTTGCTTACAAAAATAGTTCAATTCAAAAGTATGCCAAAACCCATCATCTCTTCTCTTTCCTCCCCTGCCACTCCTCAAGATTTCTTTCTCAGGTCCACAATGCCCATTCCTTGGATGGGATTGTGATCTCAACTTATTTTTCTGTGGTGCAGTGTATACTGAAAACTCCTTTCATCCATTATCAGCACTTCCTACTTAACGTTATGGTAGGGCTAAAAACCGGACAGGAACTCCTAATGCCTCTAAACCTCGCTATGGCTATTAGCTTAACTTCTGGTCAAGAGACTGATGTTTTTAAGCCAGTTTACTGCAAGTGCTGTGATGAAATAGATGTTACCAACAATTGTGTGTTTGTTTTCTTTCCTTCTTTCCTCTCTCCCAAGGAAGATGTCTGAAACTGGAGAGAGGATAAGCATCCTTTGAAATATAATCGATTCAAGAACAGTATCTGAAGTGAGCAAACTAGCAAACTTTACTGTTGATACTGATGGCAACATGGTTTTGCCTTAGCTATTTTAAGATGTGGCCTTAGAGAGGCTATTTCTTAAAGAGTGAGTTTGCTGGAGTGAACTCTTCTGGGCTCTAAATGGGTTTTAGATCAGGCCTTAATTAGGTTAAGAAACTAAATGAAACATTGCTGTGACTGCTTCTCAGTGGGAACTCACTCCTGACATATGTTAGAAACAGTTCTTCATGCTCTCGCATTAGTTCATGTTGGACCAGCCTAGGCTACTTGCTTAAATTTATTACTGGTCCTTGGAAGGTCTTGATTACCTTTAATTATGATAAGATTTCTCCAACCTTAATTAAATATGAATGGAAATTTCTTCCTTAGTAATTATTTCTTGTGAGAATTGGATACCTTTCATAAGACATTTTGAAGGATTCAGCTTTGACAGAGGAAGAAGGGATGGGAGTGAAGTGGGACAAAAAGTAATTTCATCACTTTAATAGAAGGCTTTGTCTAAGTTTCAGAGTTAAATTTACTGTGTTCTTCAGTTTCTGCTGAGTGGAAGTGCATTATTCATATAATGTGCTTGTGCTTCGAGGACTTTCTTTGTAAATCCTGGTGCATAAAGGTCTCTATCAGTAGCATTTGTTCTTTGCATAGTGATTATGGACCAGGCCTGTTCTGTGCAAATGAAGCTTTGTGCAGGGCTCTGCAGATAGCAGAGGGCTCCCTTCTTCCAGGAGTGTGTTGTGTTAAAGCTAAGCTGTGCCTTCGCTTTAGAGTTATTTTTTTGGCAAGAAAGCAAGTCTGCAGAGTTCTAAGTGGCCCTTGCTAGGTTGCAGTGAGTATCCAAGTTCATGTAAAATCAGGCTTAGGCTTTTTATCCTACCCTGCGGTGTGGATAATCCAAAGGCAGTGCTTTCTTCCTGACTGGAACAGATGGTGGAACAGGAAAATTACATGGATTAGCCAAGTCCTGACAGCAAAGCCTGCAGTCGTGTTCTCCAGAGTATGTAGTCTTTGACTTAACAAGGCCGGCTTCTCTTTCTATCTATTCTTCTAACTTTCCTCCTTCCACTTTCTTTATCCTCTGAAAAGATTTGTGTATTGCATCTGTTTTAATATTTTCTTGTGTGTTTTTTCTCAAATCTGTGGCCAGTTACAGCGGTTCTAAACAAGGCCACCTCTGCCTGGCCTCACACTTGTAATATGGCACAGAGCAGCTTTTTTACAATAGAGAGCTGTTAATGACTCCACACAGCATCCTAAAAAGCATGAAGTAAATGTAATTGTACCCATTTTGTTGATTATGTAGCCAAAGGTAGGCCAAAACTTTCCAGCCAAGGTAATGAGGCCTTAATATCGTTTTCCACAGTTAGGTGTTGAAGTAAAAGTAACCTCGTAAGAAACTTCTTACTAACATCTGTGGGAATTGGGAGTTCTCAGACTCTAGCTTGTAGATGTTGACACCTCACTGACTGTGCTCTTGCCTGCCATGTTGATGTTGCTGTGCTGTCTAATGCTGCAAACTGAGATCATATCCTGAAGAACTTGTTTGCCTGTCCTGTCCTGGTGCTCTTCTGGTCTCCAAAGTTTCATTGGTTGTTGAATGCTGTTACCAGACCAAACTGCTGAGGCTGTTTTCCACTTATGTGTTCAGCTGGCTTTGGGTTTCATGTGGCAGTGGGCATGCTGGCTGAAGCAGTAGTGCCTCTTGAGTAGGAGAACTTGCAAAATATAACTATGAAAGATAAATATACAAGAGTAGTTTCATTTTAGAAATATCTGTTCATCCAGGAAGTGAGACTTGCCCAGCTGAAAGATGGACATTCAATCTGTTACAGATGCTATGCAGGTACAGGCATCTAAGGGGGCCGTTTGGACTGTGTCTTTCTGCACTGAGTATTATGGGAGTGTAGGCAGTGAGATCAGGTCGGACAATCAACAATTAGAGAAGTAAAACTGTTTCAGATGAACTCGGTCTTAAGTAACAAGTAGCATTTCCTGTGAAAAATGAGTATTGACTTGTGTTCCAAATGTCTTAGGTCCCCTCTAAGGGTATGTCTGCACATAGCTCCCTTAACTGATGGTGTGCTCTTCTGAGCTAAACCAGTAACACTGATCTTGTAAATGCTGAAGTTTTCTGCTGCTGTATTTGTTACCAAATCAAAGGGGTCTGACTCTTTGAAATATACAGTATGATTTTTTTCTTATATAGTAGTTTCAATGCAGCAGTTTGATCCAGAAGCTGAGGTTATTGTTGTCATATTGTACCAAAGGCTGGTGAATACTTCGAGTCTCTGCAGTCTGGAGAGCTGTCCTTCCTGTTTTTCCCTTGACAGGTGAGATGTAGTTTCTTTTGGACCAGCTGTTTCAAAGGTGGTTCAGCTTATGCTATGTGTAGCTGAGGAAAATCAACCCCTCGAAAGGCAGAAAAAATTTGACTTTGCTTCTTTGATTAGAAGGAACAAAGAGCACTTAGTCACCACCCTATCTAGGTTCTTGGAGACTTTTCTGAATCAGAAATTCACCTGAATTCAGTTTAAAGCACCCACTTGTCCTCTGAACTGGAAGCAAGCTGTCCTCAAAGATTCTTCTGAGTTTTTTTTTTTTTCCACTTATTATTGAGACTGAGAAGGGTCTAGAAACAGGTTTTACATTTTCAGACTAGTAATGGAACTTTTCTAGTATCCCATAACACTTCTAAGTAAAGATATGACTATTCAGGAGGTTTGAAGTAGGCCTGGCACTCATAGCAAGCCCCTTTTTCCTCTTTCTTAAAAGCATGTCCATGCTTGAGCTGACCTGTGATGGACTTAATATCAAATCAAAAACCGTCTGCTGAGAAACTGGAGCTGTTGTAAACCTTGTCACAAATGTTGAAGGCTTTAAAAAAAAAAAAAAAAAAAAAAAAAAGCACAGACTAGCTGTGAAAATGCTTCTGTTTTCTTAGGGTAACCGTGTACTGATTGAGTGAAGTGTTCCCCTGGTAATTTCTAATGCAACAGTAATCACAGGCTAAATAGAACTATTTGTATTCGGATTATCTTCACAAAATTGCAATTTATATAAGGTACATACAACTATATACTTTTTAAAATTAGCTAATCAGTGGCATCTTCTCTAAGAATCAATTTCTTTATTTAAAGAAGTCTTCTCCTGAATTAAAAATGTGGTATCTGCAATTCCAGAGTTTAATGCTAAATTAAATGTGGCATTGGGTCAAAAGGCATCACCCCGGTCTCTTGAGTATTTTAATATAGATTCTTCTCTTTACAAAGATAGTCATATAAAGGTATTTGTACTAGTGTAGTGTGTTTTCATAAATGTGTTGGTTATGCCGGTAAAAGTACCCTTATATAGGGTAGTAATGACATCCAGAGTGAGTTGTTTGCTTTAGCTGTATTAGTTTCTAAACTGTTTTGAGATGTGGTATATGGAGGAGACCCGGGGGGTCATGTTTATCTAGTCAAGGGTGTAGAGGTATATGTGTCCACAGGGACAAGTCTGTGCAATCAAAAGTGTTTGGGTTCTGATTACTTTTGGATAAATCACATGATAAAACTTTACTGGTAAAGGACTGGTGGCTATTAGAATGCAGCACAAGCAATATCTGAAAAAGGTGATCTGCTCACAAATTGTAAAAAAGGTGGGCAGGAATCACTTTGAGAGAATGCAGCACAAGCAGTATCTGAAAAAGGTGATCAACTCACAAATTGTAAAAAAAGGTGGGCAGGAATCACTTTGAGAAAGGCCCATGAGAAATCTTCTCTCTTGAAGAGCTGAGGTGGTGAGGGTACCTCATTCCAGTGATGCTCCTGTCTCCAAGAGAGGAGTGCTTGGCTCCAGAGCAGGGAGCAGGATTGTGGAGGAGCTCTTGGGAGCAGCAGCAGAGAGAGCAAAGCGATCCCTTTTCCCTTGTATATCAACTGCAGGGTGAAAAGGATCCAATGCTTTGAGGAAATTTAGCTAGACTAGCAAATTCATCTCCCTGTGTAGCAGGAGTTGGCCTGTAGAAGGGTTTGTGCTTTTCTATTCAGTTCACTTTAGTTGCCAGGAGGCCTTCTGTGCAGATCTGTCTATGGGAGGTGAAGACAGATCTGTGAGCTCATGTTGTCCATGTGGATGGAGCTGCACAATGTCACAATATTTTTTCTTTCAGAGGGACTAGTATTTTTGCTACTTCCAGTAAAACATGTAATTAAGGCAAAAGTAGTGACTTTTTCATTGTGTTCTCAAACAAGGCTTACCTTGCCTGAATTCTGGCCATTTTTCAAGCTATTCTCTGACCAGGAGTAACACTACTAAGCCTTGTAGATTGAGCTAAAAATAATTGCTTTTGTTGGGAGAATCTCCTGAGTGTGCAGAAAAATGTGTTTTGAGAGGGGGGCTGTTTTGGGAAACAATAGTTCTTCTCTTTCAAAGCATCAGGTAAAGAAAGATGAAGATTATCATTTCTAATTGAAAGAACTCTCCTACAAGGTGCTAAAGAAATTTGTTTTCAAGCATGTTTTAAAGTTCTTCTCTAAAGTCTCTGCTCCCAACTTTAATACTTTCCAAAACCTTATTTGCTCACATGACTGTAAACTGACAAGCCATTAAGAAACAACACCTTATTCTGACGTGTTATAGATGACATGGATTATGAGGGGGTGTTTCATGGCATAAGTGGTTGGGGAGGATCCTGAACTCTAGTCAAAGAAAATAGGAATTTTCTGGGGGGGTGACTCAGTGGGAGGTAGTAACAGAAAGCAGTTTATTTTAAAAGCAGTTTATTTTAAAATGTCAATAGCAGTATTACAGTTTTCAGTGGTACTGAGGCCTAGATTTTTGCATTGCAGACTGGATTAAGATTTGCCTTTGTAGCAAACTGTATTAACTCAACAAAGTGTTTAGCAGGTGATGAGATGCTGTTTTTTTTAAGGCTTGTTTAAAAAGTCATAGCTATATTTTTGAAAGGCTAAATCTGGAAGCATGGAAAAGGCTTAGCCATGTAACTTTTGGGAGGTATGAGAACCTGTCCTATGCATCCCTAATCCTTTTCAGGTTTTAATGAGGCTGGTAGCCAGAATCAGCTTAAAAAAAAAAACTGTAAAACTTAACCAGTGAGGAAGTAATGTCTGTAACCCAAGAGCTCCTGTGGGCACTCTAGAGTTTCTATTCTGGGAGAAAGCAAAGCAGACAGTCCTATTAGTCCGAATGAGACTATAAGACTATATAACAAATTATAATTTGCAAGATGTTATGAGGATTGTATAATGTAAAGTCTGAATTCATGCCCACAAGCAGTAATACTTCTTGATGGCACTAATGTTTGTGAAGCAGTTTCACTAACAGCTGTTGACACCCTCAAAGGTTTGACCAACAAAGGAGGGTGAGAAAGATATTTGACATACAAGCAATTGAATGGCAATTCTTTATAATCAGATTAAATTATTCTGAAATATGATTCTGAGAAGAATTTAGTCTGAAACATACATAGGTTTTTCAAAAATATAAAACTTATATTGGAGACGGACCACAGTATATTGCCCTCTTAGTGAGAACTGGCTAGCCAGATCAGGGTGTAGTCATGTTTTTTCCCTTCTCATCTTTGACTTTTCCTGTTTTTTCTGTTGACAGTTCAGTCCGCCAGTTCTGTAATTACTGTCTATCATTTTAAATAATGGGATAAGGGACAGTATCTAAGGTCAGGGCCATGAGCATTTGACTTCCTTTGAGAGTAGAACTGGTTGAGTAGGAAGAATATTGATTCACTGACTAGCTCAACCAAAAGGAAGCAAATTTGTCAAGTACTTTTGGCCTAGCAGTGTCCATCTATCTCTACTTGAAGTAAGCTAATAAAGGCTAAATGATATGTTGTGTGAATCATGTATCAAAATACAGGACAAGATAAATGCCAAGAAGGATGCCCTGAGCCTAGCTGCAGACAGCCAGGGCCATGTTCCAAGCAGTGTGAATGCTTTGTAGAAATTGCAGAAATGAGTATCACCTCTAATACAGAGTGGAAACTGCTTTACCTCTGTTAGGGGTACGTCAGTGGATCTGTGCCCTAAGCAGGAACATGTGACTGCAAGTTCAGTTTTAGATCATTCATTTTTAGGTAATTAACATAAAAGGAGAACCAATAACTTCTCTATAGTTTTCATTGTTGGGTAGTAGCATCAACTTTAAATTAAAAAAAAAAAATCCGAATCACTTACCATTGCAGAAGATGAAAAAAGCACTTTCCTACTTGCTTCAATAATCAAAACCAAGATGTTTCTGTCATGTCACTTGTGACTGAGATTTAAGGCAATCCTAAGTCTAGATATATTTCCAGTTTTGATAGAAAACCCAGTCTGAAGTATTATGGAATGAAATACTTTGGCTTATCTGAATCCTTTGGTTTCTGTATTTGTGTCCCTGATATGAATGAGGCAGAAATGCCAAAGTGTCTCTGGTGAACAATAGCAGGGAGAAAAGCAGTGACTGAGACCTTTGGATGTCTTTGTTAAACTTAACTTTCTAAAAAAATCTAGCTACAAACAATAGCAAGTGTCCCACAGAAGGAAAAAAAGCAAGTCTTCTAGGATGTATCCTGGGTTATTCTTTTCCCACTTTGTTACTTTTTGTCATTGAATAGGTATAATTTATGCCCAGAAAGATGTTCTTGGTGTGGCTGAGGACTGCTTGCTAAGTAAGTTCTGTATTGATCCTTTCAGATGTATCCGAGTTTCCTGATGTCCTTCAGGAAATGGAGGAGAAGTGAAGGAGAAGTTTGACAGATGTGTTTATGGGCGTGTTTAAGAAATGCTCTTGGCTGCTTGGTTTCTTACCCTAGGTTGGTAGGGAGCTCATGAAATACTACAGGCAAGCTGTTTGGAATGGTGTTGTTGCCTGTGTGTAATTAACAGGGGCAACAGTGACAGTCTGGAGTGGTTAGAAATAGCCATCTTGGTTTTTGCTTGCATAGGCTGAGTGGTTTTAACATTCCTAGTTTTCTTATTACCCCTCTCTCTTTCCTTGTCTATCCTTTCTCCCTGGCATTCACAGCACACTGACTTTTTTAATGAGCTATTGTGGAGCAGACAGAGGTCCAAGGCCAAACCTCAGGCTGCAGCTTGGTCAGGAAAAGGAATAATTAAATGCTGAAAAGGTGGTGCAGTCAGATGCACTGTTGAAAAATGGAACATCCTGAATAGATGAGAGAAGAGGGCATTTCAGGGAAAAGGTGTGGAGGGGGGTTGGGAGGGGAATTCAGATGGGCAGTTCAGGCTGAGACATATATTTTCTACTGGCTATAAAATAATACTTCAGGAAGGAGAGTTCTGGTCTGGATCTTACCAGGGATTTGTTTGTATGACTTTTTCCAGGACTTTTGTAAAGAAAAAAGGCACAACCCAAGATGTTTTGGTAGGTAAATGCAATTTTTGGTAGTTTTGTATGAAGAGAAATGAGCTGCAAAATGCAGCTGTTATAACATTTTGCAAGTGATACTAAATTCATTTTTTTGTTGAAAGTTTTTCTTCACCTGCTATCAAAAGGGCCTAGAGAAATGCTGGCACCTTTGTTGTAAAACTTACTATGATTGTTTCTCTGCAAGCTTGTCTTGATCTCTCTTTCCAGAGGAGTGAAGAGGTTCAAGAAAGATCCTGAATCCTGACCTGCCAAATAGCCTGAAGATCCATAGTAGGGTGTGTAATAACCCAGTTCACACAACTTTATGTAGTCAATGTGGGAGTCTGTAAAAGGATGGGAAGGGGAAAAAAAACACTCTAGTCAAAGCCCGATGACATAGGTTTTAAAATATTTAATCCATAGCAACAGAACAAATGAGAAAGGAGTAGCAGTAAGCAAGGAAATCAAATTTCTGCAAAAGTAGGAGCAATTTGACAGAGTCAATGTTAGATATGTTACAAGCTCTAGGGTAAAGCAAATTTCTAACTCTTAGCTTATGTCTATTGCGGTGGCATGGAGAGGGACCTGGCAGCAGTGTGCCCTTGATGATACTCAAACTTCACTCCTTAGTTCTTACAAGAAGTAGGAATAAATAGCTGAAGAGTTGACTCTTACCAAAGGAGCTGTCTGCATTCTTGGGATCTTCAGTCTCCTTTTCACCTGAGGCTGTGTGGGCATATTGGCTAATTTAGGAGTGGGTTCTCCATATGACTGCAAGTGGCTCTTGGCAATTGTCAGGCCTCAGGAAGAATAACAATGCATAATTAGCTGCATTCTTCTACAGACTGATTTCACTGGCTGTTGTGCTAAGGGAACTAAATAAGGTGCTCTTTTGGGTCTTGCTACTTTAAATTCAGGACAGACAGCTACCTGCATCTTTAGTGGGAGACATTTTGTTTCTGCCAAATACTCTCTGCCAAAGTATTTTTCAAATACTTTGTAAAGAGTACTTAGTAGGCAGCCACTTTGCTATAATTATATTTTTGGGGATGCTTTACATCCTTTTTGATGTAATAGCCTGTTTCCATATACAGGTGTATAGTTTTCTGGGAAAAGCAAAAAATCATTAGCTATTCAGGTAGTTAAGCTGTTCTGTCTTGCTTCTAATTCTATATGAGTAGATGAACATTAGTACAAGTTATCTAAGGACATGGGCATCTCATGAAGCTTTCACCAAGATTGGATACTCCTGTAAAAGAGATTTTCCAGCCCAAAGGAACTACTGCATTTAGTGTGGAGAGTCAGAGCTCTTTCTTCTGTATTACCGAAAAAGGCTGATTCCATCATTTTAATACAAAGACCTCAGGTCTGATTAAATGATGATGGTTGAATAGATGGTGAGAACCTCAATAAAATCTTCTGGGTGACCAGTGCTAACAAAATGGAGAGATAGGCTAAGGGGCTATGAAGGTTTCTGGTACAGGGGACTCTTATTCAAAAATGAGGTAGCATTAGACTAAAACTTAAACTTTTCTTTATTTTGGGAGATTATTCTGTCTTCTGCCTCTCAAACTCATACTTTTTCTTCATCTTTGCTATGGTGGCATTTTTTTTTCCTCCTGGATAATTTGTTTTGCTTTTTATACTGGTTGTGACACTACCTGGCACTGATGCTGCATCTTCACAACATATGCAGTCTTGGAGGCAGAAATGTGTTTACCTTGAGAAGTATGCAATAAGTTAGGAGATGAAATACAGAAGAAATTGAGATGTGTAATCAGATATAAAGCTTTGAAATGATTCTTCAAGCTTTGCCTGCACTTTTAGCAAAATGGTTAGTGATTCTTGTGAACTTAAAGCTTCCAGATAGTGATTGACAGTAATTAGTGTCAAATGAGGGGTGGCCTTTGAGCACTAAGGCTGCTGAGTAATGAAGAGTTTTCATTCCTTGTTTTCATTACTGACTATGTTCATGTGTCTGACTGAAATGAAAAGCTCTGTATCTCTTTAAACATTGTCTTGTATTCTAAGTGATAACAGAAAAATGGTAGCAGTGTTTTGGCTGATGTTTTCTTGTAGCTTCTGATTGGAAGTATAAACTGGAAGGCAAGAATGTTGTATATTGCAGAAAACATTATGAAGTACATTTTTTAGCTTTTTTGTGACTTAATTAAAAGTATAGATATTTTCACAAATGAAAACAGCACAGTTCAATGCTCTAGGAAAAAGATATGACAAAGTTTTCTCAAACATTAAACCACATTAAAACAGGACTGGAAGGGATCACAACAGATCCTGTAGCTCATGTCTTGCCCTGTGACAAGAACAATTCAACCAGAAGTATTTCAGAAATGCACTTTCCAGGTGTCTGAGATGCTGTGAGCAGGCATTCCACAGATTCTCAGTTGTATTCATACGCTGTAGGAAAAGCTATTATTAATATCTAGCTTGCATTTTAATTGCAGATGTTTCAAGTTATGAGTTCTTGTCCTGCCCACCAGTACACATGGAGAAGAGTTTGTGCCCTTAAAACAGCCCAGCTCCAAATTGCTTTAGTATTGATGCCTTAGCATAACACTAAACAACCTGACTTTTATCACTTCTCTGGCTCTTCTTTGTCTAGTTGGCAAGTTATTAATCTATTGCATGTTCCTGTTCCTTTGACTAAGTATGTTCAATGACAGTCAGATGCTTTCATTTCTATGGCCCAAGATACCTCTCATCAAAATGGCTAAAATACAAGCAATATTAGTCTAACTTACATAGTAAAATATTTACATAGTAAAATTTACATAGTCTAATTTAGATAGTATTTACATGCCTGGAGATGTCTGACAATGGGATGAATTCAATAGTCAGGAATTAATAGGGTTTAGAGCATTTGAGATGCTGGACCATTTGTACAAGGCTGCAACAAGTTATGAGTCATGTAGCTAATTTTTTAAAAAAAAAAAAGAAAGAAAAGGTCTTACTCATAGTCTAAAAAGATGCGTTCTGGGAAGATCAAAGAAAAGCAGTAAAATTTGTTGAATTATACAAGCCAGGTAAACCAGGAGTAGAGATGAGGCTTCCTGACACTAGATTTGATTCCCTTTCTCTGTCAGATGGGTCTGCCTTATCTGTAGAGTACCTGAGATCTGAGCAACCTCTCCTTTCTAAACATATTTTGGGGACAGTCCACTGATCAGTTTTGCATTCAGGTGCTGGTTTTTCAGACCAGACTGCCTGAGATTTCTGCATACATGCTTCACTGCAGTCACTGATAGATGCGGTATGGGAGGAGGCATGTAGCCTATTTATGAGGAAGAGAAGCACTGAAAAGAGATTCCACAAAACTCTAAAACCTGCTTCTGAAATCGCATCATTTTTTATTGCATAATTAAGCAGTATCACTGACACATCCTCCCTTATGATTCCCTTTAAGTTGGAGCATCTGGCCGGGTGTTGCACAAGAGCCCAGTTCTCTTTTCCCTATACAGCAGAGTTTTGATTAATTAATCATTGCTTGTGTTTGAATAATACATTAAAGATGCACTTGAATGTGCTAGGGGAAAAAAAAACACAAAAGGAGGTACTGCTCTGACTCCTGAAAGGATATGCTCTCTAAATGGCAAGGCATTTGTAAAGGTAAATGTGTTACTGGTCAGTGCCTATTTTTATTCATGCTTGTTTATCTGGAGAAACTTCTGTGCATTTGACTTAATGATAATCACTTCTGCGTAAGTGGGCTGTTAAGTTACAGAACAGTATAAGCCTTTTGTACGGTAAAATTAGAACCTGATATATTTATGATGAATTATCTTTTGAGTATTTTTCTATTAAAATGAAATTATTATAAAGCATAAATGAATTATAACACTGTTAGCTGCTTGCTGTAATTTTCTGTGGCTTCACTGTATGTATCTGCAATCTTTGCACTGAACCTGCCACTTTCACCCTGAATGTCTCCTGTGTGGTCCAGTGAGGCAAAGTGTCTGAGCACAGAGCAAAACTGCTTCTTAGCATTTCCTGCATCCTGCTCTCTTCCCAGGATCTGACCCAGGTCAGGACTTTCAAATGGGATATCACACAGTAGTTGGCTAGCAATCATGCTGCTTGCAGAGAGTCTTCTTCAGAGGTCTTCCAAGTCCTAGATGCTCAGTGCTTGAAAATGTGTGAAAGATCCTGGATCAACAGCTAGCACAAGAGCTCTGGGTTGACTTAAACTTGTCTTTCAGGAAGCTCCAATTGCTCAAAGTATTCTGTTCCCTTTAGAAACCTAGGGAAGCAGCATGTTTGATGGTGGACCTGGCATGTTCTGTATAGCTGGTAAGCATGATTTTTCTGCAGTGCTGGTGCATTGATGCATTTAATGATGCCTTAGTGCTAAGGGCAGGGGAAATAATAGTGTTGGGAGCTGAAAGGAAACTATTGCCTGTGTAACTGACTGCAAAGACCTGGTTACAAAAACTGGAGGGCCTTGAGTGCCTAACCTTAAGAGACCCAGTCTGCCCTCCCAGGGAAGCTGTGAGGCAAACTGGGCCTTGGGATAAAACCAGTGCGGTTGTGCCTGTTGTGTGTGCTCACAGCCACAAGATGCTGTGGATTCATGGCCATCACTCAGAGCTGCCTCCCCAGGTGACGAACCAGAGAGTTTGATCTGTGTGGAGTGCCTCTGCTCTCATGTGCGATGAGCTTGGTCACAAGTCCCTACCCTAAAAGCCAGCAAAGCTGATCCTAAATGAAGCAAGGCGACAGCTGTGATTTCACTAGATGGAGCGGTGGTGCTGCCAGACTTTACCTATGGAGGCTCCTGTGATAGCTCCTTTTCCCCCCCCTCTTTAATCCGTTTTCAAACCTAGTGGTGCCTCATGTTTACCCAGCAGGCCCACGTGAAAAGGTCACTTACATTTCTCTGACCTTTTTCAGCTCAGTAAACACGGGCAGCTGGAGGTCCTTGCTGCAGACATGTCAGCTGCAGTGAAATGGTGTTGTAGGTAACGGCATGCATACAGAGCATCTCCTCGCTGGTGTCTGCCACCCGCAGAGCGCTGATCCTGAATTCTTGGCTGCTGCAAAAGCATTGAGGCTTACTAGCCCTCAAGAAACTTGTGGGTGGGTTTTTCCTTTTCCTTATGTTTTTGGAAGTGGGGATATTTTTTTCTTCTGAGCTAAGATTTTGAAAACTTGTGACCTTAATTAGAGGGCCCTTCCTACAAATGTGTAACCAGGTATTATCCATGTTGTGCTAGTCTCATTTGGTTAAAGTATACAAGGATTGTAAAGGACTGGTGATCTGAGAAATGATCAGAAGAATGCTAAGCAGAATTGCTAAATACTGAGTTTTTGGTAGATATTTAAAAAGCAATCAGAAACATGGAAAGGGAAACAAATCCATTTACTCCTTAAATTTCAGCCCCACTGACAAACTTTTATGGGCTGTTGGCATTACTTAACATCATTGTCTAAAGGCTCCTCTTCAGCTTGCCCCTTTTTGCTAGGCTATTTGTTATGGGATGGAAACCTTACACCATGGTGTTTTGTGGCCAAGGGCCATACTAGAGTGTAGTTATGGAGCTCATGATAAACTGGGTCCCTTGGGCCCTAGCCTGGTTGTTTTCTATTCTGGACTATTCTGTATCTTCTGTAGCTCCTGCCTCTAAGAAAAGGTTACCAAATCTGAGCTCACCACAGAGAAGCTAAGGGGACTACATGAGAAGTCAAGTAGAGAGGGGAAAAGTTCTTGGTAAGAAGAAACTGTATGCCTTTGGAGACTAAAAATGTCCTGGGTGCATGGCCTGTTCCTCTGGAGTTTGTAACTTGGGAAAGGACAAAAGGAAAAATGTCCAGAGGAGTCTCTTGAGTAGGTTGGTGGTTCTTTCTGACACGAGAAAAAAATTACATATAAAGGCCTGGAAATTTATTGGAACTAGCCATACTGTGAGTAACTTGATCCCAGTCTTTTTCTGCCTTGTCTTTCCAAGGAAGCTGCAGTTCCTCTAGGGCTTGCAAACTACTTGTTACAAGGGTCACAACTCAGAAAATGCAGGTTTTGCTTTCTGGTAATAAAAGGTTGTCAAACTGGAAAAAATCCATTTTTGATCGTCATTTCCTTTCAATTTTAAATTATTCCAGTGAAGAAACTTTGCCAACTCTTCTATGAGATGAGTCCACTACTTAAGTCACTGCTTGGGAGGGATTTTTTTGAAGTGCTTAATTTTATCACAAACCGAGATACTTCATCTGGGGCCTGAAGGGATGAATGTCTTGCTGAAGAGCAGTGGGGAAGCAACTGAGATTGGATTGTGGCCTCACTTATGTCAGCATCAACCCATAAATACTTCATTGAAACTAGTACAGCTATAGTAGTACAGATGCAATGGAAGCTCCATAAAACAGTGGGGTTTTGTTGGACGTCAATTATTCTCCAGCTTCATGGTCCCTCTTTGGATATTCTGTTAGGATTGAATTTAAATCAGAACTGATTACTGTGGTGCTGAGCACGACCCTTCAGCCATATATGATATCAACCAGTTCCATATACACCTTCATCCACTTCCACTAATTCTGTAGTCCAATAACTGGAAACACACCAAGGAATTGATGGAAAACAACTGTCATCTTGACTTTGAGTTATGAATGTTTTCAAGTGGAGTGGTAGCTACACAATTCCCTGTTAAAGAAAAATGTTGTTTTCTACCCATCCTGCACAAAGCTGAGGCTCACTTGCCACCTTTAATTTCTGAATGTGAATACTTTTGCTGACTGAATTCTTTAACATTTGGCCTGCAGAAAATTTTTCATATATAGTGAAGATTTTTATAAACTTTGATAAAATGTTGCTAAATTTTATTGCTATATTAGTACTCTACAAGATGTAGGTTTTTCTTGGTGACAGTCTGTTCTGTACCATATTAATGATCTGATTTTAAACTTTCAACATGTGTAGTATTATAAAAAAAGGAATTTCATAAATTGATGATAGAAATGATAAACACTTCTGGGTTCAGTGTAAGTCCTTTTGCCCTGTGCTAATTCCTTATTTTGATTGTTGCATTTTTAAAATTTGGATAAGACCGTGACATGCTATGATCATTTGTTGAATGCGTGAACATCTGTTTTTTGCTGTGGTTTAGTGTTGTTTGCTGTTGGCTGGGGATGAAAGAAGAGATCAAATGGTTTGAAGTTGGCTTTTTTGTTTTTCAAAGTTCCCTTTCATAAACTACAACCTAGGAACTGAGCAGCGTTTCTAATTGTGAATGACAAGCAATGATGGAAAGGAGGAAAACGTGACTGATGCTACATTAGCCATGCTAGCTCACCAGTGAGGGAAGAAAAGATCTTACTGCTCCTTAAACTTCTCCATTCTTTATCTAATGGAGAAATGAGGCTGCCAGGGGGAAAAAAAAAGCTTCATTATGCATTGAGCAATCTGAATACACTGTGTGCACATTAGAGACCTGGGATTTGCCCAGAAACTGGGATTTTGCCCAGAAAGCCTGGTGAGCAGAAGGTGAGGATGTAGGTTCTCAGAGCTGTGCCAGCTCTAAGTCTTTGTGTGGAAGAGTAAAATTCTGTGTGCATATGGACTATGTGAAACCTGAAGAGAAGCAAACATACTCTTAACTGATCACACTTTGTGGGCTTCCTCTCTTGCCCATCCTTTCTTTGGAGTTTTGGGGATTTCACATGGTAACTTAATTACCTTGTAGTTAAAAAGTCAATGAGAGTCCATTCTATCCTGTGTATTTAACAATACGTGCTTGAAGATGAGTAAGTGATGAATGTGTTTTAGAGAGAACTTGGAAAATGTGAAATACAGGAATGGATGTTTAAATCATTTGAAAGACAAGATGGGTTAGATGGCAGATGGATTGTTTGCCCCCTAGGAGTCCCTCTTGCTACTCTTCAGAGAGTTTGAACAACCAACCTAGTTTCCTAAAATTTAGGAATTTCTAATATCTGAGACACGGAGCCTAACCATGATGACTAAACCTCCCCAGACGTAATAATTTTAGTTAAAAGCTATAATGGAGTGGAAAAGGTATCCTTAAGTTTTGAAGTTAGTGTTTGGTGCCAGACTCCTGCACAAGGCAGTCTGGTGTCTGCAGTATCAGTCTGTCAGTCACTTCAAGTAGATGGTTTCTGTGATCCCTTGGCTAAAAGTATTTTTTTTCCCTTTCTGTATAGGAAGATTCAGAATTGACTTTGAATAATGTCTCTTTCAGTTCACTTAGGGAACTGCTAGCATTAGTATGATGACTTTGAGTCTAGGCGTTCACAGGAAAACTTCTTTCCAGCCTACTTGGATCATTGCACCAGCCACTGCTGAATTGGAAACCGTTCTGCAGTGAAGCTGCTGAGGCACAGCTACCTGATGCATTAGTACAAGAAGCAGAGAACCTGGGGAAGAATGGAGTAAATGAAGTGGTGACATTACATGGAGATGAACTCAGTCTGCCCAGGTTCTGTTAAACAAAAGGAAGAATTTGCAGAAGTAAATAGTTATCTGAATGGGGATTTTGTTAAGGTCATTGGAATTAACATTAATGAAAAGCAATAGGGAAAAAATGCGATAGGATTGATTTTTAATGACTACTTGGGTTAGAACCTTGGTTTTGCATCTGATATGAAAGATAGCGGCTCCTGGAGTACAGCCCATGGTGCCTGTGGTTTAGCATCAGCTTAAATGAAAAAGTACTACCCTGTTTTGCAAATTTTGCTGGCTGTCTTCATGTAGAGTATTGGAAAGGGGGGCGAAGTGAAGGATCAACTCCATAATGATCTTTGACATGTTTTAGTCACATGTATGACCTGGGCTGGCTTTGGTACTATGAGAGATTGCCCTACTCATCCTGTTTAAATACTTGGACATGGCTGAATTTGGTCACATTTGTAATTGCAGATGTTAAATTCATCAGCTGTGCTCTCTCCATGCTCTGTGGCTCTAGAGTACCTTTCATCAGCATTATCAA
>NW_010582994.1:163260-190462 GCF_000705375.1 Tinamus guttatus
TTTGCAAGCTTTCAGCAGTTGTTGGGGAAAACAAATTTACAAAACAGCTTGTCTTTCACACGAGGGAAGTTACCATTTAATGTCCTTTTAAGCAGGTTATGTGTAGAAGAGCCTCAGTTTCTCTGAGCACTGGACTGCAAAACCTTTCTCTATTGAAAGCTTTTCTGCACTTGATTAGTTTGTAAGCTCTGTAATCTCAAACCAAAAAGCTGCCCAGTTGATTAGCCTGCTTTACAGGACTTGAAAAGCTTTGATAAAGCCGGTCAATGCAATAAATACCTGATGAGCACTCAGTCTTCTTTCTTGGTAGATAAATAAAACATAGTGCAAACATAGGTAATGCTTTCAATCAATCAGCATAAATCCTGCTTTGGCTGCAAAAATGAAGTCTGAGATGATAAAATGCAGTTGCCTGGGATGTGTCACACTGATTGTATTTCTTTCCCTCGGTAATAAGGACAAACATGCTACTTTCTACCAGACTGCATTTAATCTGGAAGAGGAAAGAATTTCTCATCTTCTAGTTTGTAGATATTTTTGGCACTGATTTTAATACATTAAAAGTGCATGGCCTCTTGACACTGAGTTTACTGAATTATATCATTCAGAAGGCTGAGTCAGTGATGGGGGAAGCTCAAGACTCCAAAAAGCCTTTGGTCCACTCATTTTGTCATCCCTTAACTCTCACTCCATAGCTCAAGCTCCTGTGCAGGTAATCTGAGCGGCACTAGTGGTTTTATGCTAGAAATGCATCTCGAGTAGTAAGATACCAAAAGGCACGAGATGCTTATAATTTCTATCTGAAGAAGTTGAGCTGTGGTAGATTGAAGAGAATTGTTTGAAAGATTAGTGAAACAATGAATATTAATTAGGTTAAAATGCTGCATTATGGAGCACATAATCTGGCAGAGGCAAGAGGTGAAATACGAATGTCTCAGCATGGTTAATGGTCATGCATGCATTGCATAGGTCATTGCACGGTGCTTTATGCTTTGTTTTTTCATAGCAGTTCAGCCTTGGGAGTGTTTTACTGAAAGTCCATGTATTTGTTATGTTTAAACATACATGAAAATGGCCATGTCCCTTCCTGCTGGCAGATTTGAAAGATCTGCCCAGTTTGTCCTGCTGTTGAGCTGTCTGGCAGTAAAAATAATAGCATTTGCTATTATCACTCCTAACTTTTCTCCATCTGTGCCACAAGCAAGGCTACTTAACTGCTTTCTAATTATATCATATTTCCTGAGGAGAACAGTGATTTATTACCCATGCTTGATTTGCTGTTGCTTTCTGTAATTCATTATTTTAGGGTGCCTGCAGCCCCCCAGCTCATTCCTTTCCTGATACTGCTGAGAACAGAAGAAGAAGAAAAAAAAAAAGTGGAAAACTTAGGCACACCTGGTTCAGATTAGAAGAGGATCATTAGATTAAAACCCCAGGTTACTACTTTTCTCTTCCAGCCACCCATGCATTCATGAGTTTTGGTCCTTCCAAACTTTCTCCTCACTTCAGAAAAAAAAACAGAGCCTGCTGAAAGTTGATTTTTAACATCTCTCTCCCTTTGAATTTTGCTGAAATTAACCAGTGTTTTCTTAATCAAGATGTGTTTCAGGTAGTGTCTTGAGTATTACCCAATATCATATTTGCACTATGAATGTCAACTTCTCTTAATCCTCTTAAAAATTCTGTGTAGTATCAGTAGTATATTCTTAAGGCTTTTTGTAGCAACTCACAGAAGACTCTGTGACTAATCCAAACTTCTGCAATGTGACTAATTGAAAAAACTTAGTGTCAGACTCCCAAATACAGCTGGAGAAAACAGTTATCTAAAGTGTCTCTTTTCCTGAGTATTTCCCCCAAGATAAGAGTTATTCTGGCCTGGCAACTACTAAGTTTTTCTCAAGTTCATTTAGACTTTGCCCATTTTTTTAATTAAAATGCAAATCAAACCATACCAAAGAAATTTTGTATCTTTAAAACAAATCTCAGTGTTAAACTGTCCAAAAGGGAAAATTGGTTTCAGATGGGCAAATAATGTCCCTCAGCTTTTGCCTCACTAAAACACATGAAGAAATGGGGGAAATGTCACTTTCTTGCACTAATTTTACATAATGGCTTTATACAATTTTCCTTACAAAGACCCTAATAACATAAACTGTATCTTAAAAAAAAAAAAAACATATTTTTTGCAGGCCAAAGGTCAGGCATTAATTCTTAAAGATGAATCAAAGATTAATTCCTGGCCCCGGTTTTTGAATATTTTTTTGGACTGCACTGAAACTAGCAGTAGGAAAATTGTATTTCTGAATGTGCCTTGCTCTTTTATTGGATGATTATTTTGGTTAAAAGTCTACCCCTAGTTGGGATGTAACAGAATCAGTGCAAAAATATTCTTTGACAAACAGCAAAAGTAAAAGGATGGACAGTGCAAAAATATTCTTTGACAAACAGCCAGCAAAAGTAAATGGGGGAAAAAAAAACCTGTCACAAGTTGTAGCCTAACTGTTTGAAGTTGATTTTATTTACTGTATGACAGCATCTCTTTATTCTGGCAAAAGTATACCTTATAGCAGCCTTTTCTGTAACTGAGACAATCTGCTTGTGTTGGTTTGTATTGCAGACTGTCATAATCTGTCCTGACAATTTCTTTCTTAAATGAGTCCCCATGTCTCTCTGAAAGACTGCAATGCAAGTATTTAAAAAGTGTTTTAAAATAAGTTTTCGCTAAGTTGTGTCTTTTTGTTTCATTCTGTGCCAGTCTTTGACAAACATAGAGGATGTTTGAGTTATGTCTCCTTTGTATAATAGATTATTCTTGATGATATCTTTGTGATTAAAATATGTAACAAATTGTAAAGCAGTATGTTGTATATAAGGAGTAGCATTTTCCCTCCAGTGGATGTAAAAGCAGTAACTGAATTCATTATGCAGGTAATGGCTTTTGGGTCCAGTGATACTGACCTACATCATAAACATAAATCCTTCCCAACTTGGTTAGCTGTGTCAATGATGCATTCAAAATTTTCAAGAATTAATATCCTGAAATCTTTTAGGCCAATTCTGTCGAAGGCCACCATCTGCTTGTGACTGAATATTAAGGGCAGTTCCTCCTTGACAGGCAGTTTTTTAAAAGATGCTCCTATTCAGGATTTAATGAAAACTTTCTTAGAATAACTATGATTTTTTTTTGTGCTGCTTTGGCAGAGATGGTCCCATGGAGCATGTTCTCTATCTGTGGTCATGTTGGTGTGTCCGTCTTCCCCAGCCAGCTCCTAGCAAACCTGCAGGTTGCCAGAAAATGTTACAGGCAGTCCTAGCACAGTAAGCTAAAGCCCACCAGCCAAGTCTGCAATGGTCCTGAGAGCAGCCAAACAGGGCTGCATCCAGAGCAGAAAACCGAAATGGCTGCAAACGTGGCTAATTTGTATGAAAGGTTTGGAGAACTGTGGGTTAGAGGGTTGAGGAAGAATAAGCAAAGGAAAAAGGAAAAGCCATACTAATGAAAATGGCTCTGGTGGTGTTTTATACATGAAGTCTGAGGCCTGATGATAGACAGTGGGGATACCAGCACCCTGTACCTACCAAAACAGTTCATATGGGGATGGGATTTCTTGCTGGTAATCTGGGAATTTGCATGCCCTTGATATTCTCACTAATAAGTCAGGCTTGAGCCAGTGTTCCCAATTTTGATGCTATCTTTGAGAAAGGTGCCTGCTCAGCTCCTTAGGAGGAAGCGTAATGGTTTATGAGTACAGTACCTGAAGTCCTCTTGTGGATCGAGCTCCCTGGAGATCATAATCATGCAAAGTTAATATTGCCTAGCTAGGGATAATGTCATGCTGCCAAGCTGAGTTACGTGGATTGCTGGGGCAAATATGACTGCTTAATTTTATTCAATGAAATGGTGTCAAGGATATATTGTAAATAAGCAATGATTCTACACACAAAGACATTAGTGGGGACTGATGAGCCAGGACAGCATGACCATGTTCCTCAATCACAGCCACTGGGGAAACAAGTGAGCCTTATTTTGGTTATCAGCTGTGGTGACAAAAAATTCCTCCTTTTCCATGCAGATTTAGGTGATTCTCTCCTGATGTTTTTGATTGCCAGGTTAAGGCTGTAGCTGTCTCTTGCTCTTGGAGAGTGTCTTAAGGGCTTGTGTACAGTAAAACAAACTGGATTCTTCCTACTCAGGAGGAATAAGGAGAAGAAAGTAAATGTGCCTCTCATACCTTCTGCCCTCTCCCTTAAGAGTTGATGCTCACACAATATCTGGAAAAAGTAGTGACCAGCTGTGTATTTAAAAGTGAAATAAGTGCTGTTCAGCATTTCTACAGCATAAACATGAGCCTGCAACAGGGAGCAATAGTTGCAAGAAGCTTTAAGCCATCAATAGAAGGAATGGAGCATGTGCCTTAAAAATAGGCAGATGTCAAATAGAAGGTAAAAAGGCAGAGATAGAGGAGCATGAAGACAGTTTCCTAAGACTACTGCAACTTAGTGGCAGAGCTGGTACCAAAATTTAGGCTCTGCCTTCCTGTAGTGATTACAGCAAGAGCCAAGTACAGTTTTTATCCAGAAATCAGCCAGGCTATCTAAAAAAGTTTAGTGCCTTCTGCATTATCAGATGAGGAAGCCAAGATAGGTGAAATGGAAATGCCATACTGGAGGGAGCGGGCCAGTGAAGCGTGGGCTGCTCCATTCCTCTTAACTGCTCTCATTCCCTTAATTTGGGCAGGCCTTAGCTTATGAGGCAGAGCCAGAGTCTGGCATTGCTCTCTGCTGGATGTGCTTTGCTGAGGATGCCTCACTTAAGCTTGTTTATGATGGTAAAAGCACATTCTTCAACTGAATTAACCCATCAGCTAAATTATTTCCTGTAACCCTGGGGTACAGAGAGAAATGATCACTTGCAGGTTTATATTGCTGATGAAATCAGCTAACAAACTGCTTCTATTTCTGTAGCAAGGAAGTTAAACTTGTTTATAACTTATGAAAAGAAAAAAAAATCCAAATATATATGTAAATGAAGCGAATCACTTCAGCTGCTGTCAAGTTGCCAGTTCAAACCTACTTACTCTGGGTGGATCTCTTTATCATCAAAACCTGGTTGCTCACTTTGGACCCAATCCACAGGCTTTCACTGCTGCCTTTTGGACTATACTTAAGCAGTTAATCACATTATGGGCAATAAGTGACTCAGAGTTGCAGCAGGTCATTAGATTTCATTATTTTTTTTCTCTCTTGAGCATTCTGAGAATCTCTGATTTGAAAATTCATGAGCACTAAAAGTAGGTGGGTGAGAAGATGGACTTGTTATTTATGTTTGAGGAAGAATTCATAGCCTTGCTCTTGTCATGTTGACTTCTGGTCATTTGCATCAGGGTTGAAGTCATTACACTGAAGACACAGCTGGTGCTCTGGGTGCAGCATGGGGCTGGAGCTAATGAGCCCTGCTTGGTGCTGTGCACCTCCTTTGACCTGGGCAAGCAATTCTCCTTTAGCTTTTCCACTTGTGCTAAATGAGGCTGGCAATTACCCACTTTAGAGAAGGGCACATGGCTGAAATTAAATAATGTTTATAATGTATATATGTGTTTGATTTTCCTGATAACTACAGTCACCAGAGCCTACAGTCTTATTTTTAGCTTTTGGCTTTTGTGTGTGTATATGTGCGTGTAGCATGGGAAGGTTGACTTCAGCAGCAAGTGTATTAAGACATAATCTGAAGTGTAAAACTTCTTGGCATTTATATGAATGTAGTTAATCACTAAAGATTTTAAAGCGTTAATGCAGCTAGCGCTGGCTTTGCCACTGAAATGTAACTGCTATGTGGAAAGGAGCAATATATAGTCATGCAGCAGGCTTACAGTGCTCTGGTGAGAGAAAAAATAACAGCCTTCTAAGAGTAACCAGATGTCTTTGGGATGCTGAACTTGGCCTATATAGTAGTCTTGTAAATGAGAGTGACTGCAAATTCTGGTCACTTGGTTGACTGACTTGCTGGGAAAAATGAAGCCACAATTGACCTGAAAAATACTTATTTTACAGTAAGTTAGTAAGTGATAACAGATTCTATAAAATATGTCAGTACAAGGTAACAAATACTAAACCCAAGTCTTGGTGTAAAATGAAGTCTAAAGGTCAGAGGACTTGTTTCATCTGGATTTGTGCCACCTGCAATCTGTGCCAAACTATTACCTTTGCTTAGTAAAACTTAGTATAAGGTTCTGACCTTCAGCATGTTTGCTGGAAAACTAATTTATGCTAATCTGCTCAAGAGTGAACTTTTAGCAAAACATACTGTACATGTGAATAACTTGCCTTTACATGTACAATAAAAATCCACAGTAAGAAGCAGTACTGCAAGTATTAATGTGTTCAGCAAAACTAAATTTTAGCATCAGCTCAAGCATCAAGCTAAACAGACTCTTCCCAATGAGATGTAAATTGCACTAAAAATGAGCCATGTGTCTGTGCAGTTAGCCAGACGGGGATGATAAGATGCTGCTTAATTTAAAGAATGAATTTAAGTGTGTTGGTGAATCCAGGCCATAATGCCAAAAATCTTTAGCTTCTACTGATGTTATGGTAGCATCTACCAGGTGAATTACTGCTGTTCTCCTTGAAACATTGAGGTTTTGGGACAGCCTTAAGTATAATAGAAAAATTAGGATGAGTACTCTAGTGTTTTCTGTAAAGTCTCTTTCATTCTGTCAGTGAATATTGCTTAATTTGTCTACCCAAGGAAGGCTCCAGAGAACTCTTGTATGCTCATCCTGGAATAGGTTTTTATTTTTTAATAAGTTCTCCCTGAATTTTGGCTCTGATTATCAGTGTGCCTGCATTTTAATAAATATTCAAAAAGAGCTCCCTTACTTCTTCCCCCAGTGCTTAATTACAATGTGTAAATATGCACACAGCCCTATTACTGATGTTAATCCCAATGCTGATAAAGCTGGATAGGGCAGAATAGAAATGAATTGGAATATGGATAAGCACAGGTCTTTCATTAGTCTAACTAAAGTAATCACAGATCTTTTACTGGTAATATACGCTTTCCAGATAAAGTGCTAATTACTTTTGGCAGTGCTATGCTCCATCAGAGATATCTTTATTGTAATCCTGTGGTGATCAAATAGTTGGATATACTTTTTTTTTTCCTTTCTCTCCTTGATGATGTGACCTTACAGGTTTTGGACCTTCAAACCTGTATCTTGTCGTGTCAAGGCTGAGCAATCTGTTAAGCTCTGTTTTTGGCTCAAAGATTTTCTTCAGTCTTTGCCATGAAGTTTCACAGAAGTGAGGGAAAGAAACTTGCACATGTCAAGGATAATGTTTCATACAGCATCCAGTATGGCTGCAAATATGTTGTTGATAAACTGCTTTCTTTTCAGGGAACTTGAAGGACTTTGATATGTTTCACATATCAATATATTGTGACTAGTCTTCCCCAACTGATGCATCTAAAATTAATGTCTTAAATCCAAAATTATGGACAGATTTTAATTCCCTTAATTCCTTTGAAAGGACACTACATTCCTTAAAAGCTTATTTCTAGTCAGTGAAACTGAATTGTATTTTCAGTAAGGGAGCTGACACAATAGCCCATGCGAACTTGCCAATGTTGCTCAGATTTTTTTTATCAGTGGGAATGTGACCTTAATGTGCCGTTGTGTGGGGGAACTGACACTTTTCTGTGTAGTCATTTTAAAAGTGAAGAGAAGGGGAGAAGAGCATTGTCTGGGATGACTGAGGGGGCTGTTTAGGTCATTAAAAGACTGAAATATCCTTTTGTTCAAAGCATCTGATATCCAGCTAAACTTTTTATTCTATCCTAGGTAGATAACCAGTCTGATTATTCATTATTGTACTCATTAATAAAACAATTTTCAAGTCAATCATTTCTATTATAAAACAACATTCCTTTCCCACACATGCATTCAACCTAAGCCATTAACATGGGTTCCCTCCTAAAGTTTAAGTAATCTCATTGCTTTCTGAGTGAGTTAGGGTGAATTAGATCCTATGGATGGAAAAATAGCTCCCAGAAAACAGAGGTTGGAAAGTGTTGAAGTAGCATATGAAAAATCTTGTAAGAACTGATAAGCTCTTGCTTATCAGTTTGCAATTGTTGGAAATTGTTGCAAAAACTCAACTCTCAATTTGTATGGGATTTTAAACTAATTAGTTAGCACACTATACAAATTTATAGAAAACATCCTTTTCCGTTCTTATAATCTCTATAAACTTATAAAATTCCATATTTTTTTTTTCCGTAAAGCACTCACACTCTGGTGCTGCTTTCCTGGCAAGGAGGAGAATAGGTAATGTGCGTAGATAAAGTGTGAGCTGGCAGAGAGGTGGATGCAGTGGGAGTGCAGAGCTGATGAGTAAGGGACAGCTGTTCAGCAGAAGTGCCTAATTATAGAAATATTTGTTGCTATTCAGAGTTGGGATGGTTGCATGGTAAAGGCTTGTGTTTGAAGGCAAAAGGTCTGGCCAGAGTCTTCAGTCTGTAATGATATTTCTGAGCTGCTGCCCCTGGATTACTCATGCTCAGTTAATGGTGTGCTGTTTTGCACTGTGGTGTTTAAAAACCTGGGTGCTGCTGGCAGGTGCTCATGTGGATAAAAAACTGATGTCGGGCTGCTGCTACTTCCTTCTGTGCAAGGCTACATCCCCAAACCAAAATCATTTCCATGCACTTTTCGTGAAATAACTGGTAAAGGAAGCAGTGTTCGCTTAGAAGTCACAGTTCTCCCAAAGGACTAATGACAGGCCCCATGTAGCTATTGCAGCAGCTTTTCTCTTGTGGTTGCTCGAAGGCAATACAGTACAGTCAGATCTCAGCTGGCTAAAGCCTCAATTCCTATGACAATGAATGGAGGCTCTCACTCTAATAGATGAAATGAGTGTTTAAAGTGTTGATGAGCAGAGGTAGAGGTATTGTCTTTTCACCTGAAATAGCATGAGAATTATTCCTGCACCCAGATGGGGTCCTGAAAATAGGAGGCAAAGACTTTTCAAGGAGCATTTTTTTTTACTTGCTAAAACTTTTAGGAGACTCTTTTTTTAACTACTCAGTGCATTTAAGACTATAGCTTGTGAAGCAGAACGTAAGTGCTGCTAATGTTCACTCAAAAATATACTTGGCAATAAAGATGATACAGAAATGTCTGTTGAGTCCCTTGCTGTGTACTGTATGCTTGCATTTTAACCACTAGTGCATTTCAAACTAAGGATTCAGCAGAATCTTCCAGATAAGACATAATGCTTTACTAGCTAATGGCAATAATCCACCTATCTGAATGCACAAATGATGCAGCTCATCTAATGACAACAGATACATATGGGCATCCTGCTCGAGAAAGTGGGAATTTGAAGTGCAAGCTGATGGTGCTGACCACTGATTTTGTATGGATGACTCTTGTATCCATTGCTTAATATCTTTAGCATTCAAGGCTACCTAAGCAAGGTGACAGAGATGACTACAACCCTTGGGTTGTAGTACTGCAACAGCCCTGTGAATGATGCTGCAGGTCTAAAGGTAGTTTATTTGCTAGAAACAGTTGCATTTTCAAGACTTGCACTTGGAACAAGTGGGGACTCTGATACTGCTATACAGATACTCAGGTGACTTCAGTATAAGCCAGAGGGGAAAAATTATTTTTGATGATATCTGATTTTAGGACTGATAAGTCTTCTCTCTCCTTTACAGGCCTAGATCTAATAAATGTCAGTGTTATAGCCAATGAAAATATCATGGAAGAGACACAAAGGAACAGTCTACAAATACAGTCTGATTTTCTGTTTGATGTTGCTGTCCCTGTTTTCCTTGAGTAGTAGCATTTAGAAACTCTTCATCACACCTTGTCTTTTCTATGATGCCTGAAGGTTTCAAAGTCACCTAGGAGATGATATGCCCAGTTGCTATGCATTTGTTTCTACATGGACACCTCTGTCCTTCTGATCTGAATATACAGGGCTGCATGACTTCACTCTTTTCTCTCTCTCTCTGTTTTGATAGTTGACTTAAGTTTGTGGACTTTTTGTTGTTTTGTTTGAGAAAATGAATTTTTGAAGCCTCTACTTCCCTTAGAAGACAGCAGCTGCCAATACAAGGTGACTTGTAAGTGCAAGTGACAGACTTAGAAGCTATATTTGGGCCGGGGTTTAAAAAAAAAAAAAGACACCAAGTCTCGCTATAGCCATAAGGAAAGATGAACCTATTTTTTCATGCAATTGCCTATATTTCTTTTGTACCCTACAAAGGAAAATCAGATGACTAGCCCTGCAAGTAGAAAGCAAGGGAGAATAACATTGCTTCTGATTTAACACCTTGTGGGGAAGTGGGTAAGTCCCTTCTCCATTCAAATGCTTTTAATGCTTTTAAGTCACTAGGATTCCTGTGACAACCAAAATCCCATTGAAGATCATTCTTGGTTACTGTAGTGATTTGAATAACTAACGATACGTTGGACCCAGTAACTTTGTTTAAAATGCTAAGAATCAGGTTGCTCACAGGAGAGGTGTTCCTGGCTGTAGGGGATTTCACTATGTGTTTTTGTGTTCTGTTTGTTTGTCTTTTATCTGGAAGTGTGTGTGTGTTTGGGGGGTGAGGGGATAGGTAAGAATGGAATTGTTTTTAAGGAAAAGGATAAGTGGGGAAAACAGCTGTTTGGAGATTTTTAAAGCTGATGAATAATTCTGTTTGATTTTCTTTGGGAACATGAATTAAGTTTTTTAAGACAAGCTCAGCTAAACTTGAACAGTGCATTTGAAGGGAGTTTAGGTTGTTTAATTCTATTCTAGCTAATCCATAAGCAATTAAAAGCAGTTTAAGAACCTGCTATTAAAATGGACTGTTTATTTGAAAAGAAAATAAAATATATTTTATTTAAAAATGTAAATTGTATTTAACTGCAAAGCAAATGCCCTTAAAATGCAGGGCTTGTTGGTAGGATATTTGCAGAAGTGAGATACCTACGTTAAACATCCTTTGTATATATAGATTTATTAACATATTGTGCTTGCAAAGCACTCTGCACGTGCACAAGGTTGTGACAAGTGGCTTGCACCACTGATGAAAGCAGTCTTGCCATTTCTTTAACATGTTCTGCCATCAATTAGCAGAGCTGGCAAATGCTTCCTTGGGAAGCTCTGACCATGCAGGATCCCATCTCGGATCTCTGCATAGGCAGGCGAGCAGAAACAGACACTTACTTGAAACTCTGGGTTTAGAAGTAAAACTAAGCTGAGAGAAGTAGTTATTTTCACTTGCATTTTTCTATCAATTTAGTCAAATCTCAGAAGATGTGTATATTTTGATTTGCATAAAACTCAGATCAATACCCATGTTCTTGCACTTCTGAATTGCAAGGCTTTATTTTTTGAAAGCTTTCTTTTCCTGACGACTTTTAGTAATTTTCCAGTTGGGTCTTTCACTTCCTACTCTTTTCCTACATTCATCTTCTATTCTTCACCACACAATATAGGGAAAAAAATAAAAGGATAAAACACACTGAATAAAGCTTTTCTTTTTTTTCGCCTTAAGTAATGAGACTCATTTTTGCTTTATACCATCTTGTCCTTTTCTCCCTTCCAAATCAATGGCAACAGCAAACCCTGAAAACTTTATAATGAATTGTTGGTTGCACATAAGGATGGAAAAACTGTATTAATCAGCTTCTCTAGTTATCAAGGATCAAAGCAGTGACTTGGTGCTGTGTTAATGCATGTTACTTATCACTGTAAGGCCAATTATCACTGAGAAATGTGGTAATATAGAGAGCTATAGGTAGCAAAGGCCTTGAAGGCAAAAATCGGGACCTTGATACTAAGAGGTCTTTTGTCATCCATCAAAACAATTGTATCTAGCAAGTGAATATGCATCTCTAGAAAATCTATTTAGTGTTTTCATCTTTTGTGTTGTACAGTTTACAGGGTCATGTGTGTGGTTGGGCCATTCCATGCCAAATGCTTCTGCCGCGTGAGTGTTGTAGATGGCTGCTGATGTGTTTGTGATCTGCTTTATGCCTTTCTACTAGGCAGAAATTTCTTTTACTAGTTTGATATGAGCAATCATGTTGGTTTCTGCATACATAGGGAGAAATAAGAAGGGAAAACTTAAGGAAAAAAACAACGAAAATCTTTCTCTGCTGTGTTTTGCTCTGTGGGTGTCTCCCTTTTCTTAGCAAGACTGTTACTACTGAACCCAAGTTATTGCCTCTCCATCTATTTTTTCTGAAGCCAAGTGTTCTGGTTCATTTTTGCACTGGTATTTTCTGCACCTTTTCAAACTGCTAGAAATTTCACCATGGAGATAGCGCTAAATAATGTTTTCTCACAGAAGTAAATTAAAGCCAAAGGACTTGAGTTAATTCTTTGGGAAAATAATATGACATTTTCTTTTGCAGAACATAATTGCTTTAATCATCTGCTAAAATGCAAAATCACTCTGTTTTCTGTTGAATTTAAGCTGGTTTAAAAAGAATAAGACAGTCTCTGTGGAAAGTTTTTATCACTTTAACAACATGTCAGTCACCATTACAGCCGGGTGCAGTCTTCGATCTTTAGCTGTGTTTATGCAGTATTTTCTCATCTAAAAGGATAGAAAACTTGTATCAGACAGATTTTCTTTTGGGCTGTCACAAGTAAATCTGCAAAGCTGAAACCATTTCATACTCCGTGCAACTTTAACTGGGAATAGGTAGAGGTGCCTCTCTGGTAATACTGTATGTTGTTATTGCATCTTCACTGTTCAAAAAATGATGGTGATGGCTTTTAGGACTGTAAGACTTTTTCCAAATGAAAGGTGTGTGTACTTGCTTTCTGAGCTATTGAAGTCATATATATATATATAAACATAAATGAGATCAAGCTTTTTTTAAAACTTTTGTTTCATGAAAGTTGCACTTGAAAAAATATTGCCTACTCTACAGCAGAGGCTTTGAACAGGGGATATCATGAAACCTGGTTGGTTTCAGAACTGGGGGAGGTTTTTTATGAATGGTGTTGCTTCCCAATCGCCTTCGCCTTTGCAAGTTTGGCCATAGCTGCCAGCTGGGCTTCAAGGCAAAAAGAGGTATAAAGGATTCCAGCAAGGGTTTTAGTGTGGGAGAGGTTCTGCTGAGAGACATACAATTCACTGGAAATACAGCTTGTGTTTCCATTGCAAGACCAGTATTTGCTCTACTAGTGCAGTTATCATGGCAGGGCAGAAGCTAAAGAGCACTTTGTGTCCCATGTGAATAAGAATCAGTATGGAGGTAGTCTTTCAATGTAGGCCTCAGGCTATCATGGTAGTGGGGAAGGGGGAAAAGAAAAAGCTCTAGGAGAGCTGCTGAAGTTCATGTTCAGGTCTCCTGTGGTTTGTGGGGCTGAAGAGCGTGGCCCTTGGCTATGCCATCCTTTCTCGTTTGGGCTCTCCTAGTGTGTCTATTCCCTACTGAGGCAGATCTTTTAGTGAAGGCAACTAGAGGCAGTCATGCATGATTTCCCCTGGCTACAAACCTGACCCTCAGAGTGTTACCCTTGCTTGTGGGAATTTCTCAGTATGCCTTCCTTTCTCTAAAGGATATCCCCAACTGGTGGGAATTATCACTGCTCCACTGGAAGAGCCTATACAGTGATACCAATTTCAATTTCCTATGTTTATAACTTGAGTCTCCTTAGGAAATATATGCTGCTAAGGGTGCTTGTGGTACAATACCACTTAACAGCGGGTCAAGGGTAAAAATTAATAATTTAGTTTCCCTACTAATGTTTGTGAAACAGGGGCAAAGGCAGTGGGTGATATGATGGGAATATTTATCTTCCATAATTCCTTTTTATTCATCTGAGCACCCCAAAGGCAAGAATACAGCAATAATACCATTCTTTCTGCAAACAGGTGCTGAACAAGCAAGGAACATAGAGAAAAATGGTATTTTGGAGGCATATATGTCAAATGAAGAACATAAATCAAGGCAATGGAATAGGAAGCTTCAAGCCATACCTATGACTTGATAAATGGGTGACCATAAGTAAAAGGCAAATTAGTAGATGCGGCAACGAACTGGTGACAGGGCTACAAGTTTCTGTTGGAAATAATTCAGGAAGTTTCTCTTCTATCACGAATAATGGAATGTTATTTGTTTCGTGTGTTTTGAAGGTGTGAGGGGGACAGGTAATGACTTGTAGGTGAGAGAAATGGAAGCTGTATCCACCTGTAGTGTGAAATTCTTAGCTTTAAATTCCCTTCATAGTTGAGGTCAAAGGCAGGTTGCTTTACTAGAAGATGAAGTTTAATAAGGTTGAGTGGAAAGGTCAGTGGACTATAATTTGGCAATGGAAAGCTGGAAAAATCAGAACCATGTAGTAACAAGAGAACTATTTGGCCCTAGGTTTACATTCAGAAATGGAGTATTTATTTTGTACGAAAATCTCAGTATGGAGAAATCCTTTGAAATTATTGAAAGCTCTTGAAATGAAATCTCTAATTCTCCAGTGATTGCAGGTTATCTGCAATGTGCCAGGATTTCAAGTCTCTGGATCACTCATTAGCTTGTAAGGGATGAATCTTGTCCCCAGACCTCTGGGAATCAATACTTCAGGATTTGGAAGGAGGAGTTTGTATGCTGTTAACATCATGTGGCTGAATAACCAGAAATCTTGAAACCCCAAAGTCTTAAGTCTGTAAAGCTTTTGTGCTGTGGAGCCTGAAGTTCCCAGAAGGCCTTAAAACATCTTCTCTTTCCAGCTTTTACTGTTGTGTTGATACTGGCAATGAAAGAATGTGCTCCTCCGCCGGTGCATTGACAGGGTGTTTGGCTGTTTTTCTATGGTATACCATTTGGGTAAGGTTGTTAATTTGCTTGCTAAGCACTAACAAGAATTTAATGGAAAATTATAGGAAATTTGTTCCCACCCTATGATACCCTCTTTAGAACATGTCAGCTGAACATAAGAAAAGTTATATTAGGTCAAATCAAAGATCTATATATCCAAGCATATATGCAAAATTCTTTCTGAAAAAAATCCAAGCAGTTGATCAGTGGTGGAAACCATCTGAGGTGCAGATGGTATGTTTGTGCAACTCTGAATTAATCCAGTCAATTTTTAAACCTGTTAACTGGCAATATCTATTTCATCCTGTGGCAAGGGGTTTCCCAGTTTTCTCACTGCATTGAATGATGAATTTTTTTGGCTTTTCTAACTGTTGGTCAGAAGAGATGTGGAGAAGGTGAATGTTTTGAAAACAGTGGCCCAATATAGTGGTTTCCTTTTTAATAACCATAGTAAGGGTATCTCAAAACCACATTGGAAGGTTAAGATGTGTAGGCTTGTTCCAGAATCAAAATGATCTCCAATGTGGAAATCTTCCCTACAGCTGTGTCATTCTGTTTTGTTTGATTTAAGAGCTGTAGGCTTGCCTGAAAGCATAGCTGAAGGACTTGAAGGAAGTGATAAACAACCGAGCCAATATTGTCCTTTAAGCGAATAAAAATATTAACTATGGAAATGATTAAACCAGTGACATTTCTGAACAGGATGATAAGTCCAAAAGAATTTTTTGATTCCTCAGAAAGCTTTTAAATTGCCATTCTTTCATCTGAAAAGTGGCACTGGTCAGTTGCGCAAAACAATAAACAAACTTGTCAATGATTTGGATGTTGTAGTGCTAGTAACAAGTTTCTACTGAACAGCCTTTTGTTCTTGGTTTTGTCTTCTCTGCTGATGGAGAATATCAGAAAATGACTTGGCTCTTCTGTCCAAAAGACCCCACCAAAAACCTAAGAACATGAAATGGTTTATCTAGCGTGAGTAAATCCTCCCCTGTTTCCCACTTGACAATAAATAAGAAGCAGGAGAGGAAATGTCAGTTGGGACTATGGTGCTGCTACCACGCTTTCTGCCAAAGCCTTGAGGATATAGGCAGAAGCCAGCTTAGATCTGTTATCCTTCAGATAATAGCGTCTTAGTTGCACATCTTAGTGGGTTAATAAGATTTGAAATGTTATGTGTTGCTTTGTAATATGCTTTGACTTCCCCCTCCTTTTGAGTTAGGCAGCTTGCTGATGAAAAGTGGGCCAGGGAAAGAAGAGATATTATAGAAGTGAGGTGCAAGTTTCTACCCTGCCACTTAATTTTAATAGAGAAACCCTCTGCAGGAGATGAATATCCTCTTTTGTTTTATAACTAGGAGGCAGGTAAAAGCTAGCAAGTTTCCTTCCAGTTAGACAGGAAGAATCCCAGGTCAAAATATCCTGTAATTGCAAAGTCTTGAATGGTTTATCTCTACCCCCATCCTTCCTTGCATTGCTCAGGGTCCTACAGGATCCTGTCCCTTGTGGCTTGATAGAAAAACATGTTTTACCCAGATCCATTCTCCTTTTTCTCCCTCAGCATGGTTAAAAAGTATAGCAAGAGAAATATGAGACTCACATCTGCCTGGGAAAGGTTTTGGGGGCAATATGGGATGAAAAGTATGTGAAATGCCCTTCCAGGACAATATAAGATTTAGTCCACTTCTATTTCTTATGTGCATTTTGCCAATTAATCTGAGAATGGTGCACTATGTGAACAAAGAAGAGAAGGGCAGAAAATCCTAGGCCTTTGCCAAAAAAAGCTGGTCCGTATGAACTGTGTAAATAGTGGCAAGAGGCTGAGGACTGGATATGAAGTGAAATTGGCAGCCTTAGCAGGGCATTCCTCATGGGCCCAATCCATGTTGTCTTCACTGGGGACATTCCCTTTCTGGAGACAGCTCCTGGCAGGGAGCAGGGATGCCAGTAAATATGGAGAGTGTTCCCCCCCCACACATGAAACCTCTTTTCTAAGTAAAGACTAATCCTGGAATTTCTTTTAATATGAGGGAGGTCTTGAGGGAACTGCTTCCTTATGGCCATAGTGCTACCTGAAATATCTCAGGCTTAATAATCACTTCTGAAGAAGACTTTTACAGGTCTTACGAATAGTAGGTCCCATTAAAAGTTGGACTGGACTGCTTCCTTATGGCCATAGCGCTACTGGAAGTATCTCAGGCTTAATAATTGCTTCTGAAGATATTTTGCATTAATATATCCAGACTTTTACAGGTGTTATGAATAGTAGGTCCCATTAAAAGTTGGACTTGGGTTCTGTTGGACTCCAAAGGCAAGGGAGAGGGTGCTGCATGTGCTTTGAACCACATGGGGGAAATATCTGATATGCTCTTTTTCTGTGGATGGTGTGATTTAATATGAGCAGCTCTCCACACCTCACTCTGGGTGAGACTGCAGCTGGCAGAGAGCACTCTTCAGCTAGCTCTCATAAAGCTGATTTGATGCTATGATTGGAGGATCAGTAAAAGGTTTTCTTCCTCACACAATTGTCTGCCTTCCAATCCTCTAATACTCTTCAACTTTTTTGTCTGCTTTTTTTTTCTTTTTTGTGGTTATGTTGTAAATTACATTTGAATGATGTGAGAATTTAGTCTGCAGGCATTCACCATCAGGTGGATAAAGTTTCTGCCTATCACAATGCCATTTTCAGGCCTCATGTCATGTGGTGAATCATGAATCCTATCTTGTGACCAGCAATAGCTATGTTATTTTGACACAACAGACAATTTCTAGTTGTTCTATGGGGAGCATGGCCATACAGCTCCATTTTAAGGTATGCTGTAATCTGCTTCTAAGGCAAGTTTGCATTTGTCTTGCATGTCATGAGATGCTTTTAGTTTCTCAGAACATTGCTTTGCCATCATTAATTTCATGGGGATCCTATGTAGGAATACAGCATGAGATCCCAGGGAAAGTCAATTTTATGTAATTAGTGGGAATAGGTTTCTAAGGTGCATATTTGATACATTGCTGTAACCCCAGGTATGGCTGTCAGTGGATGATGCCCATAGGATGTGCCTTTTCTTTAACTGATGACCACAAATTCAGTAGAGGGAGAAGGTTGTGTGTGTGTGGTGTGTGTTTTTTTTTTTTTTTTTTTTTTTTTTTCACTACACGGGGATATAGAGGCCCAGTGAGAACAGACCTTTAACAGGAATTTATATCCGAAGCCTGAAATGTGCACTTTATATCTGTTATGATCCCTGAGTGCCTGTTAAGGGATTACTTGTATCTTAACATCCTAAGTCTCTTTCCATAAACAAATGAAACCTTCGAGTCTGAGATTTAAGGAATATGCTTAGATGAAACATGGCTTAGCTGTTCTCTGGGGAGAAAGAGTTAAATGAAGAATTGATGACCTATTAACTGTTGTAATTTCCCACTTTGAATTATTGATGTGTGACCTTACAACCTTGCAAATTGCCATCTATAAACAGATCAGAAAATGACCTTTGCATTACAATTGGTCTCAGGATGCATTCCAGTGTATTACAAACAGCTGCAACTGGATATTTTGCTGCAACTGGAGTGGGTGAAATAACGCAAGGAACTGAAGAACTGTTCTTGTATAATCAGACAAATGTGGGTGAAATCTTGCAAGATATGCTTGAGGGATGGCTAGAATATCCCCTTTTAAAATTGAGCACAATCCTCTAGAATTTGGAGTCATCTAATTTTCAGTAATGAAATAAAGCCATTCAACTGGTAAAAGTTGACCAATGTGCCCCCTATCTCTTAAGAGCAAGCAATTATTGTGCCCAGATATGAGAAAACTGTATTCTTATTCTTCCTACTTCCTTGACTGTGATGGCCAGTGAGTGCAAGCTGAATGCATGGTTTGTCTTCCTTGTTTATGGCAAACTGAGTGCACTCAATTCTTGCTTTGTTGTTGCTCATATGATTAGCATTCAGGCAAAAGCATGTGTTGTGCTGAATTTAGCCCTGAGAATTCTGCTGATCTGGGAGAAGCTGAGAACAAGTGCACAATGACTTGATTACTTTCTATTTATTTATTTTTATTTAGCACTGTTGAGGAGTAATGGGAGACCAAATTAATGTTGGCAGCCAGAGAGATCATAAGGTACTTCCTGAAACTTTGTCCTGAGCCAAAAGGTTCATAGAATGCTTAGGGTTGCAAAGGACCTCTAGAGAACTAGTCGAACTCCCCCTGCTCCAGCAGGGCCACCCAGAGCAAGTGGCACAGGGTGGTGTCCAGGCAGGTTTTGAAGATCTCCAGAGAAGGAGACTCCACAACCTCTCTGGGCAGCCTGTTCCAGGGATCTGTCACCCTCACTGTAAAGAGGTTCTTTCTCATATGGAGATGGAACTTCCTGTGTTTCAGCTTACACCTGTTACTCCTTGTCCTGTCACCGGCCACCACAGAGAAGAGCCTGGCCCCATTCTCCCTACAATCACTCCTCAGATACTTGACCATGTTGATCAAATCTCCCCTCAGTCTTCTCTTCCAGACTAAACAGGCCCAGCTCGTTTAGTCTTTTGTAGGTCAACTCCATTAATGAAGGGGTTCCATATGGAGAAGGGACCCCATGTGTGTTTTTCTGTAGTGATGTGTTTTGTTGTCATTTATTTGTATAAGATGTTTAAGGGCTAATACAAAGGTGGTTTGTTGAAATGGCATTTAGAAGAAGAGATGTCCGTGGCGCACACTACCACAAGATTGTGATAAATAATTATTTCCTAGTTATACCAAAACTTTTGTTTCTTCAGTTTGTGTCTGTTAGCATGCTCTTTTTCATCAGTCAGTGGAGACTTCTAGAAACATTATGCATTTCCATCATTTCTGTCTATATCGATGCAAATAGCCTGTGATATTTAAGTGTGTGGACCGGAAGACTTGGATTTAATTCCTGCTCAAGTAGATCCAACCAGTGGGAAGTGGTGACTTAGAAATAGTAGATTCAGATCTCCTGAAGTTCATCTCTCTGCTTGTTAGAGGACAGGAGAATAAGTTTAAGAATTAAGAGCCAGGATTTCATCAGAATAAATACTCCCTACCTCCCTTGCTTCCATAACAAACTCTCTCAAGCTATGCATGGTTGGTATGTGTAATAAAACCAACCTACATCACACAGCTGCTGTTAGGAGTGATCAGTTAATGTTTTCAGGACACTTTTGGGACCTGTAGATGAAAGGCACTTACATTCATAAGTTTCACCATCCCTGCTGCCCCAGGATGAAAGTTTTACTTTCAAGATTCAGTTTATTCCTGGGGGAAAAGAGAAGGAAGTCTATTATTCAAGGACATTACCCTTATATCTGTTGTACTTGCCTTGTGGCCATGCAACATCATTCAATAATTCTGTCAAGTGGTATCTTATGCTTGTGAGAGTGCTAAACAGTGATTTATTGCTTGAATACACATTGCTTTCATGAAAGTGATTTGTTTAAACAACAGTAAAGCGCTAAATAAATTATTCATTGCATGCTAATTTTTCACTTTTATGTGCTGCAGTGATCTCCAGGATAAGCAATCTATGAGGAATTATATGTACCATACTGATTGTGGGGTTTTTCGTCCATTTCTTCTGCCCTACAATGAAGTTCTTTTCTCAAAGACCAACCTCTAGCTTCAGCCTCTCTCTACTTTGTTGCCTTTTATGATTATTTTTTTCTATTTCTTCAGAAAGACTTGTGTGAATTATGTTCAAGTGAAGGCTTGGGTTACTGGTTTGGGAAATACTGTGCATGCTTGGAGTTTATGGGTATTTCTAAAAACTTCAAAAAAAAACCTCTGGGTCTTAACCAGGAAGGGTACCATCATAAATATAGCTGACAAAGCAGGATCCTGAAGAAGTGGTGTGTTTTCATAAAGGATTTCTGGCACACTTGCTCAGTTTCTGAGAGCGGGTTGTATGCTGTGCTAATGAAGTAGTAGTTTGCATGTAAAATTAGATGTTTGAGAAGCTTCTAAGAAGCAAGTTTTCACTTGTGGGCACAGACTTCCTAAATTTGCTTCAGAAGTGGCTTCTCAGCACTTCAAATCTTTGTCCCTTGGCAAAGCCCAGAGACTCCTGAATGGTTCTGGGTGTTTCAATAGCAAATCCAAGAGTGGGCCAGGCGCAGAACAGCTCAGTGCTTTTCTTCAGTTGAACCTTTCACCCTTGCTGGGTGTCCACTCTAAATCACAGGCAGTAACTGCATACTTAAGCAAGAGCTGCTGATTGACAGAGAGTATAATGGGGTGTAAGAGAAGAAATTTCCTTCCAAGTGGTTTAGGGCTTCACCCTGCCCTGGTCTTAATTCTCAAATAATCCCCCAGAGGCCTATGTGGGTATTCAGTGAAATGAATAAACAGAAGGCTGAGTTTTCCTCTTGAATCATGCACAGAGCTCTCATGCTAATGGCTTTTAAGCATCAATGCAATTATAGTGTGTAATCGATTCTCCCCATGCGGACTTTTCTCTTCTGAAATGAAACCTTGTCTCTTTCTTGACTATTTGGCTTTGTATTAAAACATTTCAAGATGACAGGCAGGCATCTTTTTATCCCTTGTTTTTTTGTCCTCCTTCCCCTCTACTCTTCCTCATGCCATTGGAACACAATCTATTACATTTACTTGGAAACCTGAGTATCTCTGCTTTTCTTCCTGTAGTAATTTACTCCCTGGAACTTTCTTTTACTCAGTTTATTTTTTAGCTTTGTAAATCAAATGTTGAACTGTTCAGAAATGTTTTCACTTTTCTTTTGCATTGAATGAAAGAAGAATTGGGCAAAATAAAACTGGAAAGAGGCTCAAAGCAACAAATGTCATCTCTGACGTAAATTATTTGGTATGTCAGTGGTTAAGGTGTATTTGAGGAACATGACAGATTCCGAGTCAGAAGTAACTCAGTACCTTGAGTTCTAGACTTTACCTATTATAAAAACACAATTGTTTTTCTGCTTTAGTTGTAAATTTTTTTAATCCTAACATTTCTGTTTTTTTGTCACCTCTAAAAGCTGTCATCACACAAGGGATCCCTATAAATTGAACATAGTAGAAACCATTGTATATCCTCCTCTAAATATTGCAAGACTAAGAAAGGAAATACTAGTTTTAATGTTTGGCAAATTTTATTTCTTGCCTGCAAGGGTTTTTTGAAAGGACCAGAGATATAAATAAATGCAAAAGAATTTAAACAGCTTCTTGAAGGCTGGCAGTATGCATGATAACTCTAAGAACCTGAGAGTTGACCTAGCCTGTCCCACGCTACCTAAGCATGCCATGTTTGGGAAGTGTGCAAGACTTGCATGAACCTTGTGCCATATGTTGTTTCTTTGTATTTTAAAGACCTCAGTGCATTTGTTCTCCCTGAAATTCTTGTTTTCCCTGGACTCGGCTAAAACTTGCAGAAGCCACTGCATACTGGCAAGGAGTTTCATAGCTGGTATATACATAGTGTGTTTTGAACCTAACTTCGTTTGCTGCCTAGGTCTTGTGCTCCTAGAGTGAGCAATCAGTTTAGGACACATCTGATTTTACAGACCCTTATCATAACATATCTTTTGTTGTTTCTTTCCCAGATGAAAAAAATCTTAGCTTATCAAGTCAGAGCTGTTACGCATCTTTGATCATCCTTGCTGCCTTTTTCCGATCCTTTTGAGTGTAATAACCTTGATACACTCTTCCTATATCAACAAGTATAACCTGCTGATTGTGAAGTTAATAAGGAGAACTATCACATTCTACATGGTGGGTTTCTAATGCTTTTTCTCTGACCATTTGCTGTTACAGACAGGATAGTGGGCAAGATCTTTTTTTGTTTATCTAGTCCATTACAGGATGCAGAAAAACAAAGACTTTATGGTTCCTTCTTAAGGAAAATTCTGGTGGAATTGAGTCACTAGTTTGGAAGCCTTTACTTGTGTTAACTGTCCTCCTTTTTCATCACACTTTTTTTCTCTGCCTAACGTTGTTTGAATGGGAGTCCATAATCCACAAAAAAAGCAAACCAGACAGACTTTTATTTCCTAAATAGTTTTCAATACTTTCCTATTTCTCGATGATCCAGCTACATGCTGACTGGTATTAAAAATAATTATTTATATGTAGGACAAGATCTATACCAGTCATTTGTCCCAAATAATGAATTTTTTAGTTTGTCTTTTTTATTAACAAGTAGACTGTGAAGTTCAGTCATGAATTATCCAGATTTATTTGTGATTTTTTTGTTTGAGTGGCTGTCTCAGTGAACAACTTATTGAGAATATTGGAGTTGTGTGGGTTTTTTTTTCTGTGTGTATGTGTTTTGTTCTAGTTGCTTGGGGATGTGATTTTTTTTTGTTTTTTAGGGCAGTGGGGAGCAGGGGAAGGTGGGTTTGGGAGATGGAGGATGCTTTTTCAGTCCTGCAGTTCTGTCATTTTCACATAATCCTAACAAAATGTTGAATAAAGGACCATTATGCACACAAGTAGTGTTGAGAGGTGATGGCACCCAAGTTAGGGAGTTGGACAATTGTAGCACTAAATGGTTTTTATTTCTGTAGTTGACACTCCACAAATAATGGTCTGTTGGGTCTTTGAAATTATCATAAGAAAACATGTAGGACCAATCTTCTAGCACAATTCTCAGTCAATTCAGAGGTAGCGTTGTAAAAATCAGACTGAGAAGTTATAGCCAACACTTCAAAAAAAATTCATTGTGTTCTTCTATTTGAAAAATCTGTGTCACCATGGAGCTATAAAGTTGTTTGTTTGAGTTTAGTACCCTGTTATGCTGTGTAAAGTGGAAAGCATTTGCAGAGTGGACCTGGGAGTCATCCTGAGAGTGCCAGCTGGTAAAACATTGCAAAGTTGAGAACCTTGTTGGTATAAATGAATTTGAGTTGGAATATTTGCCAGACAATTTTGCACAGCGAGTCTTTAAAAGCAGTGATCAAACTGTAAATACAAAAACTCTTCTATTTGAAATTTTTGTTTAGCCTAGCTTAATTACAGTCTTATTTTAGCATCAGTTTATGTTGCATTCCTGGGAGTAAGCATACAATAGTCTTACAGAAGCCTTAGGGATACTTGACCTCCTGCACTACTGGCTGGTTCAGGTGGAGGCTTCCATGTAGCTGTGGTACCACTTCCTTCTCACTGTTAGTGATTTGATCATCAGCAGTGTGTGAGCTCTCTCACTGTACCTACCTGGCCAGCTACTTCAGCACCATCTATGATAAGGTATTTTTTTGTAGTTGGGGAAAAAGTCAGGTTAAAAATAATCCTTGCATTAAATCTGAAAGTCGCACTACAATAAAAAAAAAAAAAGCTTTGGCCAATACCCCGTGTGAACCTTGCCAGAGTCATTTGTAGAACAGTTAAAAACGAGTCTGTTGTGACTTAAGGGATGTGTCTGCAGTGGAAAGGGGTTAAAAAAAAAAAAAAAAAATCTGGCCCAGGCTTAGGACTGGCTTACAGCTGCAAGGTGTGTGTTTTAGGGTGAGACAGCATAGACCAATTGAACATGAGTCAAACTAGATCTGTGAAAAACTTAACTGTGCTTGCCCTAGATCTTCTTTTAAGGCAACAGGGATCTTTTGGGGCCTGAACTGGCAACTTAAGTCTTTTCTGTGAACTAGTAATTTTCTCATAACCCTACTGATAAGCCCTTTTTGTCCCAGATCTTAGGGGAGTAATCATCGTTTGGGAATGCTTGACAAATTGGCTTTTCTTCAGAAATGCTGTTTTGGTTTAAATCAAAACATGATGGTTGCTGAGATAAAAAGGCCCTGTCCTTTTTAGAATAACTACTGGGTCCTGGATTCCCTTGGGAGATGGGCAAGCCAAGTTAGTGTTTTGTCAGTCGTCTTTTTCCTCTCTCAGGTGAATGAGCTTAATCCACCAAGGTCTTTTTTTTTTCCATCTCTGCTACTGCAGCTTTTTCACTTCATATGAATAACTTAAACTCTTTCAAGACTAAGTTGTGGCCAATACACTTGTTGCGCATGTGGTAAACCCATGATCAATTCTCTTCTGCTCTTGGCTATTTGCTCAGAAGTGATGAAGATTTCTTTCCTTAACTTCTATACTGGTGATAGGGCAAAATAGCTCACTTCAAATGTTGATCCTAGTGAATGGGCTTTCCAAAGTCTTGATTTCTTTGTGCAATTGGAAAGACCATCTGTATTCACAGCAGAGCTGGCATAAGTCTGGATTTTCAGCTCTTTCACTGCATCTCTAGTCTGCTTGTTCTTTTCATTTTTGCCTTGTTAGTTTATATTGATTGGTGAATGGTGAAGAAGCAGGGAAAGCAGAGTCACAGAAAACAAAAACTAAAGAGGAAAAAAAATGGTGAGTTTTTTTTTGTTTCATTACTGTATGCCTTCACAGCCCATATTCTTACATTTGAAACAACATAATATGCATGTCTGTTCATTACATTCCTTGGTACATATAGTGACAGCCACAGAGGTGGAAAGAAAAAAATCAAAAACGGTACCAACCTTTGCAGGTTAAATAATAAAGAAAAATAGAACAGTAAGGAGAAAAACGTTTCTCAAAGAGTAAAAATACCTATGCAAGCTGATGATTGTGGTTAAGTCAAGTAACACTGTGAAGAGGGAAAATAAGAATATGGAATTCTAGGCAGAAATAACTAATTTTCTGCATCATAATTTATTTGTTTTGCATATGCACCTTTGAGCTGATCTCAAGATCAGCTAGTTTCACTAGATTCACTCAGATTGCTAGTGTTTGAACCACAGTAAATGATGCAGGGAGATGAAACTGGAGATAGACTTCAAGCTATCCAGGAATTTGATATAGGCCCATTAAAATGGGAATGTTTATAGGAAAGTCTTTTATGTGTTTTTGATATAGGTATTGATATTGATTTGATATTGATCTGTACCTTATGGAGGTATCTAAACTATTTCCTAACAAGCTGGTGTGTGTATATATATAAGTATATATTATATATACTTATGCTATAATACTATACTATACTGCATATACTATACTATAAAATATATATATATTATAAAACTGTTTGGTTTCAAATAGAAATGTTATCTTGTAATTGATAAATTTCAGAAATTTTATTTTGCTTTTATATTGAAGCTAATTAGCCAGGATATAATATGGCTATTCTGAGTCCTAGAGGTAGCTAGTCCAGAATTAAAATTGGTATTTTGGTAAGTCTAGGGATACCTCTGATTTTAGAAATATTGTAAGAGCTAAATTAATATGCATATATCTGTGTAGATATGTAGAACATACAATTTTACTTTTTCCATTGGTTTTTAGTGAACAGCGCTGTCCTGCATTAGACTGTGTGGGTTTTGGTGAAATTTATGGGCAAAATAAAAAGAACAAGAGATTTCACCTCTCTAGCTGTTAAACATTTATTTCTAGCATTGTTTTAATTTTTGTCGGGAATGTCAATTGCCGTTTTTCCCCCTGTTAGAGTTTAAAATTGTCCATGTACTTCCTGGTCTTCTCAACACTGGTAATTACCTACTACTAGTCTTGAAGCACTCTATAGAAGTGGGTGTGATTATAATGCCCTGGTTTTACAAATAGGGAACGCATTCCTTCAGACTCTTGCATGATCTTCCCTAAGATCCTCAGGGGCAAGGAGATGAGGGGAAAAATGCTATATTTCCTCTGTACTCTTCTTAGTTTCTATGCTAGCTTCAGGTCTACATCTAAAACCCTCAGATATCAAAATATTCATTCATCGGAGGAAACTGGGTCTGGGAAATCTGTGCTAAGGAATAAATCCACCCTTAGGCAGCCCAGGGAAAGGTGAGCTGTGCTTATGGCAGTCAGATTATCCAGAGCAACTGATGCCGAATCTCCTTGGAGTGTGTTTGGGGTGGGAAAAAACCCACCTCTCAGGTGCCCTTGGATGACCTTGTTCTCAGTCACTTATATTTCTGGTTTCTCTGACAGGCAGGAGAGGGGAAGCCTGAGAGGGACAGCAATGCTTGGAAAAGCTGTGAGCAATTCTGCTATAACTGTGATTTCTGCCTAGCTGCTTCCCAAATTCAAGAGGCACTTGGGACTTGGGGTGTCTGCAATTCCTACATCAGAGGGGAGGTAGCCCCACAGGCTGGTGGTTCAGTTGTATTTATTTTAGCTTTCTACTATCTTTCCCCAGGAGAGTGGCTATTCGGAGATACTTTATGCTTGCACACAAACCTCCTCTCCTTTCCCTGCCCCCCAACTTTTACTTCAAATAGGAGATTTATCGACCAATTTGAAAAAGGCAGTGCAGGGTAACAGCCATGTGGTTCTGCATCTGCAGCCAAAAGCTGCCCTGGAGGGTGTGGAGATGGAAATGGAGCCCCCAGAAAGCACGGAGGGGCACAAGCCTTCACCCTCTGCAGATGCCATTCGATGTGTCAGC
>NW_010582994.1:190474-211762 GCF_000705375.1 Tinamus guttatus
AAGACTGGCACGTTGAACTCCCTCCAAAGAGGGGGGGAACTTTGGGACACTCCTCCAGGCAGTTGGAGTCGCCTCTCCCACAACACTGGGGCCTGTGAACCTGGAGGAGGAGAGGGGCCCTGCAGACAGGTCCCACCACTCATGATGGTAGTGAGCCAGGGCACTTGGTGGCCAGGCAGGGTCCCATGATGGTGGGGCAGGGCCTGGAGTCAGCCAGGGGCTCAGGTCCAAGCATAGCAAAAACAGCCCCTGTGGGCAGGCAGTGGACGTAGTCTCCCTGCAGCCTGTCCCCAAGGTGGATGGACTGTGCTGATCATGAGTTCTGGTAGTAACCTTCAGCAAGTTATATGCTTGGACACTCCTGGTCCCCTGCAGGATATTGTCTGTTGCCAAGGATTGTTTTTGACTCATTTCTTGCCAGTTGTGTGCAGGGTGCCAGGGTGAGGCCCTCAGGCATGTGGTCATGATGGGTGGTGAGAAGCTGGAAGTGGAAATGGGGGCAAGGAGCACGGGAGGCTGCTGTTCTTCTCATGGATGCCTTTTCCATGATGAATCCTACTAGGAGGAGAGCTGATGGGATGCGAGTGCCAGATCTACTGCCAAGTGGCTGCTTGGTCCTTAATGGCAATCACTACATGCTCCCTCACGTCCTAAGCATGGCCATGCCGCTGCGGTCCATCCTGCAGATCTCCTGAGTGTTTGGGAAGGGGCAATGCCTGGTATGGCTGGTAGCAGCAGCTGCAAGCTCAATTTGCTTCTCCTGTGGAAGGAAGAGCTTCCCTGCCTTTCTTCCTTCTCCACATTGTTGCCAGCTTCCACAGAGCTGATAGGAACTGCATTTTCTCCAGTCTTTGCTGCTTTTCTGGATTGGCTGAAATTGAGTGATGAATACAGAAGTTATCAGGGAGCAAGGATGTACCTGTAAGCCTTGTTTCTTAGGAAGTCAGGCTGAAAATAATAATGCGGGGGTATATAGATCAGTGTTTCTGTCAGTAAGAAGTGTTGTGCCTCTCTGATTTACTGCAGTGCTAATGGGATAGAGGGGAAGAGAAGATATACAGCACGCTGGCACAGAGAAATGCAAAATAAATTAGTAGCAATAGAAATGGTCTGGTGGTTTATGTCCCAAATGTAGGAGTTGTTAAAGGATCCCATCATCTTGAAAGTCAGTAATTATTTTTTTAAGGCATTAACAAAAGAGCAGGCTGAAATGTTTTGCTGGAAACTTTTTGCTAAAATTACCTTCCTCTTTCCTTTACCTCTCTCCCCACCCGCAAGGTAATTTTATTCTTGAAGTGTCTGCGTTGGCAGGAGGGAGAGGCTGTTTATCAAAAGAAGTAATAAAACTGCTAAACCTAGAAACACTTCCACTCTGACTAAAGCTAAAACTTCTCATTGAAGTGGTAGGAATGTTGATTAGAATTGGTATTTGGAGGTCCCTAGTCTGACCTCGGGTTCAGTGCAGAACTAGCACTGTCTGTAAACTAGATCAGCTCTGGTTTTGTCTAGCTAGGTCTTGAGAATTCCAAGGGGTGGAGGTTCTGCAAGTCTTCTGGGTAACCCATTTTCTAATATCCAGTCAGAGTCTCCCAGGGCACAACTTGTGATCATTTTGCATTTTCAGGAAACTGAGAGAAACTTAAGCACCATCTCACAAATAGACACACCTGTCTGGGGAAGGTGGGCAGGGATGTGGGGGGAAACTGGGAATCCAGAAGAAAAATTCTGTTCCTTCAGCTGTTTAAAGCTATGTATTTGCCAGGAGAGCTGAGGATGAGGTCCTCTGATTGGAATCACTTTGTGGGTGGCTCTCTGTTTAGCAGTTCTGCCATACATATGTAGGTACATGCTCCAAAAATTAAGATATCTTTTCCCTTTTAGAGTGCAGTGCTTAAAAGCCATATTTGTTAAAGGATGTGCCAAATCCACAGTGCATGAAGTCACTGTAGGAGTGTGGTTTAGAGCCCTATCTGAAACTTGTGGCTGCATTTAAAATCTTTTATTTTTTACTATAAAAGCTGATGTCAATTGATCAGTATATTTTTAGTGAACTAAAAAATTTAAGGGGTGGTTGCCCCTTTGCAGTGTTCTTAGACTTTTTTCCAAGAAGGGGAAGACAGGCTACAGGGTTATCCATAGGCCGTAGCTGCACAGATCGACAGTTTTGGTGCTCAGGAAACAGCAGAAAGCAGTCAGCATTTCTATCACATATAGCAGATTTCATCTTGTATCCTGTAATGTTCTGTCAAGCATTCAGCTTCTTCCCACTTCACTCTGCTTCCTAGGATAAAGTAAAGAAAATGAAGAACCTGTTGGCAATATCATGCAGAGGAGTTGAACAGGAAAATGTTAGATTGGCTGAACATACATTTCTGAAAATACTTCCCATGTCCATTTAGGCAAATGCTTTTAACAATTCATTCAATTATGTTAAGCACCCATTGAAGGAATCCTAAGCTCTCCCCTGGGTCATTTCAGTTCTATGAGATTGTAATTGTTTCAGACTAACCATGATTTCTTCTTTTGCCTTCAGGTGATTCTGATTCTGACAAAGCTGTATGACTACAACCTGGGAAGCATCACAGAGAGCTCTCTTTGGAGGTATGGAAATAAATTGAGTTAATAATCACCATCTTTCTTAAATAGGAAGAGTCCAATGCAATTCTTTTATTAAATTTAATTGGATTTTTAATGTGCTAGAAACCTTCTGTCTCATTTTTGTTATTTGTACTCAAGATGAAGAAGCTGAAGTTTGATTGTCGTATTCATCTGGATAATGTATTTCATGAACCTGCTGTCATTTGATTTCTCCCTCCCCTCTTATTTGGAATCAAATCAACCAATTAACATTTTTTAAGAACAACAACCCAACAGCCTTGGGCCCTTGTTTGTAATGAAGGATCTCATGGCAAGAGACAGTCCTTGTGAAAAGGATGATATTAAGATTGTGAGGGAGTATTTGAGAATAAAATTTACTCAAATGGCTGGTGAAGGTCTGCTTATTCAGGACTGTTAGTATTGGTACCAGTTATCTGATTTCCGCTTTTGCAGTGCTGTCTATTGAAGTGGCTTATAGAGGATGCTTTGATACCTCAATGTTTTCAAAGCATCTAATGCACTGTGTGAACCAAAGGAAAGAATTGGGCCATGGTCTATTTCTCAAGGCTATTATTTGCTTTTGAGAGTAGATCGTATCTGTTTCTACTTCTCCAAAAAACGTGTCTGTGTCCCTAGTGGTCCTTTCAGAAGCTGTAATGGATGAAACACAAGTTCTTTCATCGTTCTACCTACTGAAGTCCTGTGGGCAGTCCAGGAACTTTGAATACAGGTCACTGAAGATGGACAGAATGCTATCTTGGTACAAAACCTTTGGAAATGTTGAAACTGAAACTGCTTGTGAGATTGATACTTATTTAGGAAAGGTTTTTCAGCTGCAAGGAGAATTTTGGGTAAGAAAGAAAGAATAATTTTGTTCTTCAAGGAACTTGGTAGGAGTTTATGAGAATGTTATAGGAGGGTTTTGACATGGAGTGTCATATAAGCCTGTAGAGTGTGTTAGCCTACACTAGCCTGCAGATAGGAGAAAAAAAATTCTCTCAGGCTTGGAGAAATTGAAAAATAAAAAGAACAAGCTAGAACTTAAACATGTAGCATTTATTCTGAAGAGTGGCAAAAATACTTGAAAGTATCACTATTTTGTGAGGTTGAATAAGCAGTTTTTCATGCTCTCGGGATAGTCAGAGATGTTCATTTTACACATATTGATCCTAGGGCTTGATATTTGTAAATGTTATATATGCGTATGTTTTCCTGTTGCTATAATTAGTCATTTCACCCTGCAGTGTCTTTATCATTGTTTCATTACTCATTGGGGGAGGCCTGGTGTTACACTATGAGAAGACACCTCCCTCTACTGCAAGACTAAGAGCTACTTTGCTCATCTGATGTGATGTAGAATTGTGCTGAGATGCTGTTTGCAGGCTGAAAATAGGACAGATAAATCAGTGGGCAACACACCTCTTGCTTGAAATGTATGACCAGTACACACAACTATACTGGCAAGCCTACCAGTATTCATTTCAGAACTGGTTTCTGTGACGCATGCCACAGTGACCTCAGTTTTATTTCTGTTTCAAAAAGGAGCTGTGAATGTTATTAGAGGATGAGGGCGAATGCCACAGTGACCTAAGTTTTATTTCTGTTTCAAAAAGGAGGAGCTGTGAATGTTATTAGAGGATGTAGGCATAGATCTAGTGCGTGAGTAAAATTTGCTTTTCTGAACCTCAGTCTTAATGTTAGATTGTGATGAAGTATTTAGGAGCAGCTATATTGTTTCCTCTAGTTCAATATCCCATCTCAAAGCAGTGTAAGGAAGAATATACAAACAGGATTATCAAATATGACACTTACTACTAGCACACTTAGCCTTCATTCTTGAGCTTGAAGATTAGAGCCTTCCTCACTCTTCATCCTAATGATGAAGTCTTAATGACTTCATGATTAAGTCTTAATCATTTTCCATATTTTGGATATATTGGAGTTTTTATTGCATGAACTATCTATCATATTTCATTGAATCTTAAAATCTAGCAACTGTGCCATTTTTAGCAAGAAGTCCCTCAGATTGTTTGAGGATCTATTTGGATTGCTCCAGATTCACTTGACACTGCTTTTTATAAGAACTTGGATACAGCTGCATGCCTAAGCATCCAGAATTCCTAGTCAAAGGCTTTGAACTGAAAGAATTAGGGGAGCCAAAAGCAACCCAGTTATCTTTGTATTGTTTCCCTATTTTTCTTGATTCTTTCATGCTCATGATTGGTGTGAATGCTGATCTTCATTTTTGTATCAGTCACCTCCTCCTGTTGTCTTATGCAAGCCTCGGGTGATTCTGCTGTGTGTCATCCTGAGCCTGGCTCTTCTTTTAGATTTCTGCTTGCTATGCAGGCATGTCTTTGGACACTAATAAATATCCCTATGAAGATCCCAGGACAGCTCCTCTGTTCTTAGTGCAATAGAAAGAAATGACAAGATGGGTATATCTTACTATTTAGTGCACCTGATGGAGGTTATTAGCTTTTGCTGCTCCTGGCTGCTTAAGTGACATGTTAATTTAAATCTTCCTGCTTGTTTAAAAAGGATAGAAAAATGAAATAGGGAGGAGAAACATATTCTGCCTTTTAATTTATTTCCTGCTTCAAGGTTTGATGTTTGGGAATGAAAGAAAGCGTGATCTCAGGTCTGGTTTGATTTCTTATGTCAAGAATTCTGTTTCTGAAGGATGGAGGAAAAAGGTAATTCTGCAGATACCTACAGCTGAAGAGGAAACTCTGCCTGGAATACATGACAAAGAAATACCACTTCTCCTGTGCAGAGTGTGGCTGATGAATGATGAGGGGCTGTTTAGAAGCATGTCACAGCCACGAGTCATTTGTGTTATAGCTGGTTATAAGCACATCTGTCATTTGAAGGTGTAGTTGGGTGATTTAAGCAGTCTTGTGACTGATGGGACTGTAACCATCTATAACACAACTATGCCACTGCCTACAAGATATGAATCTGTCTTCTTTATAAACACACTCCTACCTGCTAGGATGGCATTTCTTTATAACTTTTCAGCCAGTTTAACTCCAGCTGGCTGCAGTGCTAATGGATGGAGATGGCCCTTCCAAAAATACCGATGAATTAAGGTACCACTGGTGACAGACATAAAGGCATGAAATGCAATCAGAGAAAAGAGAATCTATACAATCTTCTAGAGAGCTGAGGCTCAGTAGCTCACCAGGCTTCAGGTGGCAAGTGAGATACCAATTTCAGTAGACACTAAATGAGACTTCTCATCAGGGTAGACCTGCTTTTAATTATATTGTTACCTCTCAGCAGGTTGATTCCACTGTTTTGGATTTTGTTTTAAATTATTTTTGTTGCTTTGTTTTTTTATAAAGAAGAAATAGGGTGGAGAAAAGAATGTCACTGAAAAATTAACTGAATATACTGTTTTTATTTCTCTTCAAGATATCTTGCAGATCACAAAGAGGATTAAGCTGTGAGAGTTAAAAGATGTTTTTTTTACTGTTGAAATAAGATAAGAATATATGTTCAGTAAATAAAAATGTCAGAATAGCAACTGTTATCCATGAGCCACAGACAAAGGTGGGGAGGATTAGTTTTTTTCTCTTTCTCTGCTGTATAAATATGTTTGCTTTGGAGAGATGTGCCAGAATGTATCTATCACTCCTTTCATTCTGTCTCTTGAATTCTGTTGTTTGCAAAGTCCACCTGTCTTGTCTGTATGTTTTTTAGCTCTGTGGATATAGATCTAAATTCAAAGCCCCAAGCTTACACTTGTTCACACAGTTTTCCTGCTTTGGGTTATATATGGAAGAATGCCCTCATTCAGATCAGGGCTATAGTCACCTGTGTCATCTTCAATATTGTTGACGTGTTTCTGAAGACTTTCTTCCTCCATACTCGAAGGTTCTTAAAATGGGAGACCTCAAAGGTTGGCAGTATTTACTTGCCTCCTTTGGGGGAAATTGCCAGGATATTCCTATTACTGTACTCATTGCTCTCCTGCATATTTTATGCTAGCACTTCTCTTGTCTGTTTTGTAGATGGGCTGTTTTTGATTCATATTTATTTTCAACCTGCTGAGCCACATTAATAAGGTCCTAACCTGTGACCTAGTGGCACAACATAGTTTCCAGCAGCAGCAAATTTGGGTCTTTTAGCTGGAGTAGGTAGGAGAAACAAATTCATGTGAGAAGAACCGAGAAAGTGGGGGGAGGGAAAGTCTTTCATTAAGTACATTTTAACCAGTAGTTTTGTAGGCAAGGAAACTTGAAAGAACTTTTTGAAATGCTTTTATCCATAAATACAGTGCTTCAGTTGCTCCTTGCGACTAAGTCATTTTCTTTAACTGAATATCAGAGCTTGATAAATACAGCTACATTATCTCCCATGGGCATTTTCGAAGCTGTAACAGTGACATTTCCTCGTGTCTTTATTTGTTTATTTGCATTTTTCTCCTGCAAACGTATGAACCGCTGACTGCTCTGTATATCTGTCTGAAGGCATCTGGGGGAGGGGAAGGAGTGAATTTGCACTCTCAGCTGTTCACGAAGGAGGCAGAATCTTTTTGCAGCTTGATCACAGGGGGAGATCTGCCAGTGCTGGGGACAGGTTTAGAACATGGATTTCATGCACTGAGCTGAGCGCTGCCTTTTCTTATGGCATGGGACACTGTACTGAGCCCCCAGTACCTCTAGGGGCTTTGCAGTTTTCCATAGCTCTATAGCTGGCCTTTTTTTTTTTTTTTTTTTTTTGAGGGCTCCTATATTAGTTGCCAGAGTAATAAACTTTTAGTGCAGCCACTTCTTCTAGCTGATTGCCAAAGTTTCTTTTGCTATTTTGTCTGCTCTCAAAAAGAGTTCTATTAGAGAGGGGGGGAAGCCCTTCCTAGAAAATGCAAGTTGCAGCCGATGCCTCAAATAGGTCCCAGTTTTTAGCAGTCCTTTTTTTTGAGTTCTGTTACATTCTTATCTCCTTGAAGAATGAGGGCCAGTATAACTCTTGAATTTGGGGTCCTGGCTTTTGTCTTTGTTTAGTTGCTAGCAAAGGGGTTGTGCCTTGAAGTAACAGAAAGGGAGGGATCATACTCTAATATTTTGAAGGATCAGATTTAGTTCAGGATCTAATGATGTGCTTCTCATAGCCCAGCCCTGTCTGCATGGATAAAACATTCCGCATTAATGAAGATGCAAATTTATTAAGGACATTAAAAATGTATTCTGTTGTAACCAGTCATAAAATGTAGCAGTGTTATCAAGTAAATCAAAAAGAACAAAACCCTATTAATTTGCTGCATGAAAACCAACATATAAATCAAGATAATGAATATTAATGTTAATATATATTATCATTTAACAGATAAACAATGTTCATGCCACTTCATAGATATATAATGTTCTTATTGCAGCTTGTCAATTCTTGTTCTGCAAATTAGAGGACAAACTTGCACATCTGTGTTTCCAGATTGTATCTATTTCTGCCAATGATATTGCTAAAACATATCAGAAGTACTTGTCTATGGCTGCCTCCATGTTGTGAGTATATAATAAATACAGACAGGAGTTAGGCAGGAGGTGATATGTTAAGAGGAAGTACAAATAACACAGTGTAGTTAATGGTTCCTAAGCACAAAACAATACCTTTGTATTTTGCTCTTCCATCTTTTTGAATCTGTGCAGTCATTCTGTCAGAGCTCAGTAAAATTGTACTTACCTTTTCTAAGGGATATATCTTCCACTAATTGCAAAAAGAAAAGGGCATATTCAGGGCTGAGCTTGAGTAAACAACAACAACAAAAAAAAACATTCCAGTTATACTACCTTGAATAGACCTTGTATTTAAGATCTTTTGGTAGAGGGTACAGGTACATCCGAATCTGTGTCTTGGGATTTGTACAGGCAAACAGTTAAAGATTATTGTTAGTACTACTACAGAAAGGGCCAGATGCCACTAACTCCCTCTCAAAGGATGTGCTGAAACATCTGGAAATTTGGTGCTGTAAAAATTTAAGTGTAGATATACACCAGCTTTTTCACTTTCTGTGCAGCATAAACAGACAACTACTTTTAATTTCTAAAATGCAGAATTACCTTTTCTTCTGATTTCTCTACCAGATAAGAACTGTACAACATGTAACAGGAAAAGCAAAGGCCACAGGTAGCTTGTGTCTTCAACACTGATGATAAAAACCAGCTGCCTAGCGCTGTCCTGCCAGCAGCTTCTGTGCCTCAGGATGTGAGCCAATGCTTACCAGCCCTGGGCTGCTCTTGCTGATTTCATAAGCTTGATGCTGCTGGAGCACCTAGGGTGTTTCCTCTGGGGACATTGTCTGGGGCTCCAGATCTCTGTGAGCACCAATTATGTGTAGTAAACATTGTGCTTTGCAGGGACCCTGCTGTTTATGGCTAGGAAAGTTTCTTTTCCCTGGTGTCATTCAGATGTCCTGGCCATAGCAGGATTGTCTTGTTCCCCTGAGGTCCTCAGTGCTCTCCATGCTGAGAAAGTTTGTGCTTGGTGCTAAGAGCAAACTCAAGAGACCTGATGTCTGGTCTCAATAAGGCACTGACTTCTCCAGGTCAGGTCTACTTCTGCAGGCCTGGGGAGGTGTGAGGGAATTTGGAAGTGTGTCTTTCCTGGCTCTGTGCCTCCCCCTGCTATTGCACTGAGTCATTTGGCTGGTGAGATTCATTAAGTGGTGGGTGAAGATGTGTCAGGTTGATGATAAGTAATTATGTTGCACTCTAAACTGATACACTGCATCTGTGCGGAGGGGGTAAAAGACCTTCCTCCTGTCTGTCCTTGTTTTCCCTCACCTACCTCCCAATGAATTTATTCCATAAAGAAGCTGCATGGGTTTTCCTTGCATCCATTTTATTGTTGGGTGAAAAAATAAAAAGTCTCCAATTATCTTGTCATTCACATAGATTGTACATTTATGAAAGAGGCTGAGCTAAAAAGTAATAGGAATTTACAGAGAAGCCCCATATATTGTATATTGAAGACTTCATAAGGGGAAAGAGAGAGAGAGAGACTTTGATATCTGATCTTCCCGTAAGGCAAAACGTTTGTGCAAAGATAGTGTTAGTTCTGCTAATTTGCTTGTACTGCTGTATTGCAATGGTCTGTGTGCATAACTGTGTGTGTGTATTTGCTTGTTCCTATGTATTCCCTCCTGTTTTTCTTTTTCCCTTCTTTGAGCTCACAATCTCAGCTTTTCTGTAGTGGGAGAAAAAACAGCTGCTTGGTGTGGTGTTCCTTCGTGAAAAGAGGACTGAAAATCTCCAATGGCTGTACAAATAAGAAAGCCCAAGCATTTATTTAGAAAGCTTGATTCATGAGATTTTTCTTCCTTGCTTGAAGTTGGTAGGGGGAGGGTATGTGAAGGAAACATCAGAAGAAAGTGGCAGTTATCTTACGATACTTCAGTCAGTCATGTTGGAGATTAGAACAGACTCAAAGATTTGACGTAAATTTTTTGAAGCTCAAATATGTTAAGGGAGTTTGTTAGTGGTTATATCTATGTGAGGAAGATCAGTGAGGATAGAGGAATTTCTATATGGGATAGATTTCTGTGAACTGTGAGCGCAGGTCCTTGTTTGTCACCTTGAAGACATGTTGGACTTGCAGATCTGATCAGACCAGGTAGAGCCTTGAGCCTGGCTTGCTTATAAACAGCTTGAACTCACTGGTTACCACGTTATGTGATTACATGGTCTGCTCTTTTCTTTACTTTCAAGTAGGCATTAAAAAAAAATCTTTTCTGATGGGGAAAAGGAAATTTTGTTTGCTTTTTGTAAAGTGGAATTTCATATCTCTTCCTGTTGGTAATGCTGCAAACTTGCTCTGCCTACTAACCAGAACCCCTTTGGAGTGGAACTGAGCTCCAGGTACTGCCCGAAGAAGCATGTTTAGGTAGTAAAGACGAGCTAGGACGTGTCTGTGGGGACAACTGTCTCTTGTCACTGCTGAAAAGGTCCTGGTCTTCAGCAGCAGAGGTGGGGAGATCTTTTAGTGAAGTGGCCGGCTTTAAAGTGGACTTGGTGTTCAGCTGCCAGATGCATAGTGCCTGTAACCACTGGGGCAGTTGGGACTGATGTCAAAATTGGGCCTGCACAGTCCTTTTGAAGTCGAAAACAGAACTAAATTTTTAGAAGTAACCTAAAAGGGAGGCTGGAGGTCAGGAGGCCTGTGTGCTAGAAACCCTTCTGCAGGGCAGGGGGATAAAAAGCAGCTGTAAGCAAATGTGAGCTCCTGTTGTGCCTTACCACTTAGTCTCTATGTTACTGATAGTGTGTTTACACTTTCCCTAGCTATCTCAGTTCCATAGGATCAATGTAAGAAGCTGAAAAATGCATGCTCTTGGTCTCTTCTATTTATTTTCCTCTTGTAGGAAACAATATGACTTCTGCTTAGAGCTGGGAATTGAGAACCACTAGCTGAGTCCTAGCTTCCCTACATGCAACTTCAGGCAAGTTTCTTCACCTTATCCTATGTGGAAAATGGAGTTATCTGTCCTTCTACAGCAACTAGGCAGATATTTGAATGAAGCTCACTAATAAATACCAGTCTTAGAGTAAGGGAAAAAAGCTACTGTGCTTACAGTTTTCAACCATCCATAGCTGAAGACTAGCAGGGATTTGGCCTATGCTTTATCAAGACAAACGATTGGTATATCTTGTCTAATGCATAGGGTGATCTTGAGATCCTGTGTTGTCTTTAGGCACCAAATAAATTGCCATCTTTAGCTTAAATTGATGCCTTTAGTTGTGAAATTATGCCCTAAAAGAAGCTCTCAATTGCAAAAGGTAACTGCTCCTTAATTTTTGTGAGTTCTGGAATGTGATGGAGGCAAAACCCCAGCCCTCCTTTCTCCTTACTCTCTGGTGGCACTGCTTAATTGGCAGCAACACCCTTCTATGGTTTATGCTAGGTAAAAGTGTGGGTTTTTTTTTGCTGTTTTTGATTTTCCTAGCTAGAGCTTGCAAGAAGAGGCCTGCTGTTTTTACTAGCCTGCTCTCATAACAGCCAATAAATGATAGTTAATATCAATGTTAAACTCTCAAAACAAACCTACTGCCATTGGGATAACTATTTTTCTCTAGAGAAATCAGCTTATGCCCTGAAGCATGAATTTTGATGACTTGCCATATTAACATGAATAACTATATAAAAAAAAATAGGCTATAAAATTACCTGGCCCTTTCCAATAAACACATTTGTGGCTTGTAAGACTGACCTCCCTTTGCTGTGAGCAGTGTGAACTGACTACGGGCATCATGAAAATATCATTTCTTGTCATTTCCCTGCCAACGCTCGAGTGATGATGTGCTCTCTTCTGAGGCAGCATAAAATTGAGAGGCTAGTCACGATGAGAGCAGTAAGAAAGAAATTTAAGGACCTCAGTAAACTTCCCTTCTGAGTGTTTCCTTTTCAGAAGTAAATGGTCTTATTCTTTGTAATCTCTCCTTGTATGCTAACAGCTTTCACAATGCCGACTCTTTTGTAAGAAAAGCACATTACAATCCCAGTCGGCTTTATCTCTGGTAAAAGACCCGAAGGAAGGAGGAAGGAGACGATACATTTTTTCCTGTGGAGTCCACCATCTCAGCATGCGTGTGCTGTAAATTCAAAATGTGGATGTTGCTCAAAGAAATAACTGTGATGTCACAAGTGTTTTAACAGCCTGAGATTTATTTCCCTAAGTGCTTTGTTAAGAGGTTTCACAACAGTGTTTGAAGCCAATTGCAGTTTCGGGAGAGACTGGGAGGAGTTATTTCCAACTCCCCCTTTTTTTTCCCCCCCTTGCCCTTAATACAATGATTTGATTGCTGGGGCAGAAAGGCTCTGGATCCAGAATGAGGGTTCTACTTTGTATTTAATGTTTATTTGTGAGTTATTTAGCCCAGTTGGTGATCTGAGTGTGAAGGAGTATGAATGAACTTATTGTGATACAGGAGAGCTGTATGGTTCAGAGAACAGGATACTGACTGTGCTTGGGATATTTGTGTCCTGTTTCAGGGTGGGTTTGTGAATCAGGCTATAAAATGATGAAGTATTTGGTTAGGTATAAACAAGAGCCAGTAAACTTGTGTTTCAAAAAAAAAAAAAAAAGTAAGAAATGGGAACGGGGGTGAGGAAAGGCAGTTATGAGCTAAATGGATTTCTGGTCTGGCATGAGATGCCCGAGATGCCCTTCCTGATATTGTTATGATAGCAGAGAACTCTGTGGAGGTGAGCTTACTCTGTCAAAGTGTTGCTACAGTGACTTGATTGCATTTCAGTACTAAATTTGCTTGTTTATGGCTTGCCAAGATGATTATTTTTATATTATTCTGTTCCAAATTATTCATCCCAGCTCAAGGCTCCCTGGGAAAAATGTTGAGGTTTGAATTAAAGAATAGGTCTAAAGTATTACAATGGATCTGAAACTGTAGGAATGCCTTACAGTCTCAAAGGATATCTTGGGAGATTAGAGCATTAAATGTATCCCTTGGGTCAGGTGTGTAATAAATGCTTGAAATTGCAGGTGAGACAAATTTAGTGCATGTTTGAGAACGGTGTCTTGGGAGGCGAAACAAGGAAAGAGGAAATATATGAGGAGTGGTGGAATAAGGTGGAAAAAGACTGCACAGGCCCAGTAAAAAAGAGGCTAAGTGTTGTTGAGGGCGGGAAGGGAATCTAGTTTGAGGCAAAGAAGCTTTAGATGTGGTTCAAGTTGCAGAGGCTGCATGCAGAGTCAGCTCTGCGAGTGCTTCTTGTCAAACTGGTAGGATGTCACTGACCGGAGCCAAACTGCATCCCTTTCTACTAGTTATTGATCTGCTCCAGAAATAACTTCTAGCTGTTATACAAGCAGCATCACCCTTGTTGCTAGGCTTGCTTTCTGGATTATTTTTTTAGACTTCTAACTGGTATTATTTTTATAGCAGCTATAACTACTTAGTTTGTTAGCATTATTGAAATGCAGATTAACAAAGTGGTCAAAACCTGTGATAATTTTGTTGCCTAGCTGCTCTATTAATGTAATTAACAAGGCATTGGATTTGGCAATTGGTGTTTCTTGCATACAAATGCTCTTTATTTCAGGAAAAACAAGACAAAACTGCTGAGTCAATTACTTCAGAAGATAGAATAAACCTCAGAACAAATAAGGCTTTATAATTTGCAGAATTGCAATTGAAGTTAAAAATTAGAGAGATAAAATAGCCAAGTCATATACGTATGGATGATCTCTGATGTGCAGTACCTCCAGGAATTGTGGTCAGGGATGCTGGTCCCTTGCTAGGACCATTTTTCTTTATGATCTACCATCTTCCTCGAGTCTAAAACTCTTTCTCTTTCCAAAGACAGGTGAAATCCCTGTTAAGGCATAAGTGTTTTCTTGTAGCAAAGTTGTTAGAGGATGTTCGTGATTCTGTGATTTCTGGCTCATTTGTCAGCTTGATCATTTAGTACCTCTCTCAGTCAAGCTGTTGGGAATAACTTTGTTTTGGCTGTTAAGCTGTTTTATAACAATACATTATTTTTGCCAAGTCCAAGTGGTGTGGATTAGGAAAAAAACATGAGATTTCTATGCAATTTCTTTTCAAAGCTAAGTCTCCTAATAACAGAATGTTTCATGATGTAGGAGAGATGACAGGGTTTTTGCTGGAATAAACTTTCCAGATATGTTTAAAATTTTAAATTTTAAAGGGCAAAGAATAGTTTTTCAGCTGACCTGAAATGTTTGGCTTCCTTGTTCTGAATAGAAAGGAAGAAATGGGGAGTGTTTTTTCCTCTTTTTTTGTTTGGTATGTAAGAAAAAAAATAGAATTATTCACAGAACGGAATCTGGTCTTATGCAGAGAAACTGCATGGTGCAATTAATAAACCAAATCCAAAATCCAGATATGCCTCACTTAGCAGAAGGAAGTTATTGAGTCTCTTAATCCTGTGTAAGGAATCAGTTTTAAGAAGGACCATTTTGCATCAAACTAAAGGGCTACCTGGCCCAATATTTTGTATTGAGTATGAACCTGTAGCAGAAAAAGTATAGTAATAAGGCAAGAATGTGGTAATATTTTCTGATGTGGTCTTCCAGCTAACTTCCAGTCTTCCAGTGATCTCTGGCTTCCTGACTTGCTAAAACAGCAGTGGTCTAGTAGGAAATGTTTAGTACATCTTGATGAATATATTTGTTTGGGGACATTTGTTTTTTCTTCTCTAAATCTGTCCAACCCTGAGAGAGAATTGTAGAGCACTCAAAAGCACCTGGTGGTTGTTGCCCTGTGTCAACTACAGGTAGAGCTGAATCAATGCTTGAGAAATAAAAAATTTTCAGTGCCTTTCAGGCATCTAGTTTCTTTTCCCTATATTTTTTTATATTTGTGAAGTCCTGCTGGGTGATGAATGCAAATTCATCCAGCTGTATTTTAACTTATAAAATGAACTTGCCAATTGCCCTGTTGGATTGGGTGCCATATGGAAGTGAAAGGAGCAAATGGCACAAAATTGCATTTGTGTAGCCTTTAGGGCAAAGAGCTCTATAAGGCAGATGGAGACCAGAGTGTCTTTGAGTTTTATTGATTGGGCTTTAAGCTTTGCATTATCCTTTTAATGAATGGGTACATTAAGAGATGGTTTTGGAAAGCTTCAAAGCTTAGCTATTAGCTTACTTAGATACTGCTAAGAAAAATTTTTGGTTCTTTACTAAACTTGTGTTGTGTAGTTTTGTATGATGCTGCTTACTGAAAAATAAGTCTTACTATAGAAGAATAAAGTAGCTGCATTCCTGAACGGTCTCAACAATGTTTTGTTTTTAGGCTGACCACATTATCCCAGCCATCCCAGAAATATGTTTCTCCTCAAGGAAGGCAATGATTTTGGCTCTGAAGACCTGCCTGTGTAGGATCCATGATTCAGCACAGCAGGGACTTGTTCATGTGCCTGAAGTTAAAGTAGGGAACTCCTTTGCTTGGTAACTAGCTTGAAGGTCAAAATGGAACCCAGCTGTGATTGCCCTGCCTTTTTCTGGTTGCATCTGATGAATTTACATCCTCCTTCCCTGTTTGATAGATTTGTTGGGAAATGCTGTCCAATTAGAGATAGTAATTAAACAGCAAAGAGACTTTTCTTGTCAATAATGGACAGAAACAGCTCCAGCATTAGGTTTACCCAGACAGGGGAAAAGAGAGACCTAAAGCTCTAACTTTTGTGTCGGTTAGGTTTACCCAGACAGGGGAAAGAGACCTAAAGCTCTAACTTTTGTGTCTGTTCTGTGATGAAATCTGAGGCAGCCTTAGCTCCTGCAAAGCCCACAGGTTCATTGTGTGACAGGATAGATCATAGATGTGGGGTGTCCTTCGCTCTGTTCAGGAGACAAGGGCAGAGTCCTTGATCTCTGAAGTATCTGCAGGCCACAGAGAACCACCTCTGGGTGGGACATCATGGAATTAAACATCCATTGAACATGGGTCTTGATTAGAGTTGTACAATAATAGTCTCCTAGTTGTGTCTGCTCAGAGCAGCATGGCAGATGCGATACTAGACATGTTTTAGCTTCTAATAGGATACTCGGAGCAATTGTCCAGAAAAGGCCAGGGAGGATTCAGCCTTTTAACTCCTCAGAATATCCCATTTCAAGTCACTGAAATGCTGCCTCTTTGGTCAAAAGCTCCAATTGTTAGAAAATGTTGAGGTTTTTTGAATTAAAATCTGTCACTGCTCTGCTGGAATATGGCTAGGCAGGAATAAGATATTTTGCTTCTTGGAGTAGGGGAATTCTGTGTTGGAAGAGAGTATGGAGGTAGAAAACATAAATTTCTTAGAGATAATTTTAAGAATCAAATTGTGTTCAATGAGTTTAGAAACCTGATTTTTGGAGGCAGATTGCAGCAGAGACTTTTTTTTCCTCCTGCATGTTGCCTGTCTTATGGTTTCAAATCCAAGCTGTTCACATTTAATGACCAGATCACCTCTGCTGTGTTCTGGGGAGTCTGGGATCGGCAGTAGGGCTCCTGTTGACTGAGATGAACTTTTAATTCTGAGTCAGTCTCCACTGGCTGCAAATAGATTTTCAGTGAGGGAGAAGAAAATGGGAAGGAAAGAGGAACTTGTAATTTTTCACATCATTATTCTCAGTGGCTTTGAGTAGTATCACACATGAAATAATACCAATATTGTTCCATTTACATGCCCGTATGCAGGAATCCCCATCTTCTGCTAATATTAAGCAGAAATGGATTGCTACGACAGCACCAATGTCAGTAGCTTTTAATATCTGCTCTTCATGGAGGAAGATTTCTCTTACCTTGGGGAGGGGGGCAAAAAAAAAGACAAGGGCCACAGCTCAGTCTGGCAGATAGAAAAACTAGACATAAGACATGTGGTGTAAATCTGGCAGCATCATTGCATTCAATTTGGCTCCTGTTCTATTGCACATAAGGAACTAATGTTTTCCAGCTGCAGTTAATGAGCTCAGATCCATCCAGGAAGGGGAGAGGATGCTGAGTGTTCCAGCAACATCTCAGATGCCTTAGAGCCTTGATTTACATGGGTATTTGACCTACACCTGACAGTCATCATGTACATGCCTTAATAATACCCCACTGTTTGGGTATTATTATCTGGTTCTCCCGCACAGGTTTGTCTCTTCCTTTCCTCTCCAAAATGCTGCTTCTCAGCTTGTTGCTGTTACTTCTGTCCCTTCCTTTGTTAATTTCAAGAAGTTTAAGCCTTGCTCTAAAGCTACATAATAAATTTATATGCTCTTATGTGAAATCATGTAAGAATTCTGAATGCAGATATGCTGTAAGCATTTGTTTTCTCAATCCGTAAACCTCTAACAGGCTTTCATGTGATTATATATGGGAATTACGCTCTCATTTTAGTCTCTGGAAAAGCTGCTATAGAATGCAGTAAGCTTTGGACCAGCTTTTCCTATTCAAAGAGATAGAATGTTGTTTTCTGCTTTGCTTTTTTTTTCCCCCCCTCTGTTACCCAAAGATATTATTTTACAAGTGGTAATTCCAATTTGTAAGAATCTTACATATGTTCCTTTCTGTTTCTTTGGGCACTTGCCAGTTTGCACTCATTACAAATGTACCCTGGCATCCACATATCTGTAGCAAGACAGATGGATACAGCAGACAGGTGAGCCCAATGCGATGGGGAAAGGATTGTGGTGAGTACTTCAGGCAGTGAGATACAGCTTGCTGCCTACTTTAGGAGGGGTTCACACTGTCTGCTGTTGGCATCTGACTTAGAAGAGATTTGAAGTGTGTGAACAGTTAATAAAGGAGAGAGATTTGTGAATGCCCCAGGCTCTGTGGAGAATCAAACTCTGCCTGAACTGTGAGAATAGTTTCATTGTCCAAGGGATTGGAGATGTTAAGGCAAAGGCAAATTCTGAGAAGGAATCTGAGAGGCCAATCTTTTCATTTTTCTATGTCTGATTGGCAGCTGCTGTGCTGGGTCAGAGGAATAAAACAGGGCATATGTGGGAAAGTATGATCAAATGGCCAACTGAGTGCGTCATCCTTGCTGCTGTGTTACTGGGATCACTCTGCCCTCTGGGAGACAACAGGGAAAATCACGGAGCATCCCGCAGGAACTTTTCAACACTCCTGAGCAAGCCCAAGCTCTGTGGCTTTGCTGCAAGGTGCCTGAGAATTCCTTGCTTGGTTGTTTTGCACAGTGGGTGCTTGTGGTTGACCTGAGATTTAAGCTACCAGCTACAGCTAGGGCACGAGTTATAGAGACAGCAGAAAACTTGTACTGTTGCTGTGTAGCTGGAGGAGACATACAAGAGAGATGAATCTTCACAGACTGTGGGCTGATAGTAGTTCTGCTAACAGAAGCAAGCTTGTTGTTGCAAATTCAATGAACTTGCAGAAGAGTTCGTTCAGAAACTCAGCTACCTTTTGAGCATTGCTCTGTAATGTCCCTGTAATGTCCAAATGCAAGCATCAGGATAAAATACCAACTACAAATCCAGTTTCTCTGCATGAGAAATGGAAACAAGGCTGGCATCAATTTCACTACTGACAGTGTCCTATGAAAGTGAGGCACTTGCACTGAAGACACTAAACCTATTGACTTCCTACTCAGGTGACTTCTTTGTCAACAATATCAGCTAGGGTTAATACACAGGGGTGTACAGCAATAAAGATGCATTGCTAGATTTGCCTTTCTGATGGAGTCATGGAGAGGTAGAGTAATAATGTCTTCATGCAGCATAAAGAAGACTATTCCATTAGTTGGAATAACAGACTAGGAATGGGGTTAGTCTGGCGATGAAGGAACAAGAGCTCTAGTTGCAGTTGCTCAGGCAGAGGTATGTTATTTACTTTGCTCCAAGGCTAGAATAGGTTGACTTTCTGAGATTAGTGATATGCTATGCTCAGTATCTGCATTTGTCCTAAGGTAGGCACTGAATTGCCCACCAGTGCTGCACATCAGCTTGTCTAGCTATTGCCACAAAAATGATTTCCTCTCACCTACACTCTTAATTTTCAAACTTTACTCTTGGCTGCTGCCTTTTTTGCATTGTTCTCTTTCCTTTAACAAAAGCCATTTATTCCAGTAGCTCCCAAAGGTGGGCTTTCTTAGTTCCCAGGTTAATTTGGAATAATTCTCTTGCTGATACCAATCACTGGGATGCCTATAGGTATGCTCATTAGCTGCTCTGACAACTATGTCTAATTAGATGAACTGATATCTCCCTTCCTGAATTCCCTATGGGGGTTTTTATTTGGAGATTTTGATTTAGATGAGCTAGGAGTTGGACATTATACTCAAGTCCAGTGGACAAACATGATAGTGCCTCTGTTGCAGTGTGGTGGGCTTAATTCAAGGAAGCAAAAGAGACATCATGGTTCAGGGTGTCAGTGCAATCACTGGAGTATTTCATTTTTCCTTGTTTACTATTTTCCTATGGAGTAAGTGTGGTTCCTCTCCCTGCTCACATCCTAAGAAGTTAGGGTTTTTTTTCAGGCTGAAAAAGAGGTAGAAAAACATGATCAATTTGAACCTAGCTATGCAATTCTTGTGGGTAGTTGAGCAATACTGTGTTTAGACAAGGTGACATTTCATTCTTCCATGTTTATCAGTGTGGCTGAAGAAATCTGGCAACATGCACTCTTTTTTCTTACTGGTGAATAAAAAGGTCACTGTCCTTAAACTAAAAGATATTTTTTCTTGAACCTGTAAGAGAAAATGTTTAGGTAGAAGAGCATGAATGGCGAGTGATAACATACCAGGCATATCCAATTGTAAAGTAGTTCAGAGGAACATTTCGTTGCAAGGTATTTTATATCTGTTGGTCCTGCAGACCCATTTGCTCTTCTACACCCCAGGTCAGAGTTCTTTACCTGATTTGATCATTGCTCCTTTCATGATTCTTAAGTGCCATTTAAGAGGTAGCTTTTTCTGAGCCTTTCTTTCTTCCTTGCTTATTTTCTCCATTCTCTTCACTATCAGCTTCTCTCTTAAATACCACTAATCTCTTCTTTTAGAACAAAGGTCTCATAGCGCAAGCCATAATAAACTAAGTACAGAACAGCCCCACATCTATTGTGGCTTTTAAATAGCGTTTTAAACTATCCTTTAGAAAACCGTTAGTAGCTCAGAAATCAAAAAAGAGGTAGTTTTCTCCACTAATAACTTTAGATTTTTTTCTTTTAACATGAAATTAAAAAAAACCACAAGAGTTGCATTTCAGATTCTCCAAAAGGTTCTGCTATATTGTCACAAATAAAATGTTCCTCAAAAAGTAGGCTTAGTGGCAATATGAAGATAACTGAGTTTGTTTTCACAGAAATCTCACGTGGTGTAGATAACTATATGGGATCATTGCTGTGTCCTCCATGAGTGAACCTGCTTTCCATTCTCAAGGTAGCTTTTCTTTTCTTCTCCAACCATATACTTCCCACAGAAAATCTAGCTCCCTTTTTATCCCTTCTTTTGGTCTGCTGTGGCCTCCCTCTGAGATGTTGTTGACTTTTTTGCTGCAGGAAAGTCTTTTTCATCTTCACAATTCTTTAAAATTGCCCAACCTAAATGGCTCTTCTGGCACAATGTTTTTCCCTATAAGAACTGCTTCTGTACGAATGTTCTTTGCTGATCCTCTGCAGTGAACCTGGAAAAGCCAGTCCAATCTTAGAGATAATAATCAGGTATAGGATATAGCTATCTTACTCATAGTTGAGCTTTTTTTCAGGCTGTTCCTGTTCTTGTCCATTTTATGAACCAGTAAATCTTCTTTCCTACACCGGAAATGTACAGGGTATCATTTCTTGTTTAATAACCACTGCTGAGAGAATATTTCCTTCTTTGAACCCAATCAGTCTGTCAGCTTGATTAGCCAAATTGGCAGCAAGTCTGTTACCCTCCTCAATCATGAGTGCAGCTGCATTATTAAACACCTCTCCTGTCCTACACCCCAGGAGATTGAAAGGCTGAAGGAGAGATCGTCACCACATGGTAGTTAGAAGTCCAGTGGCTTAGAGAGACCTCTTCAGAGAGGAGGCGAGTCCTGAGTTCAGGTTCTTTGAATCATTCAGTGTCACTTCAATAGACTGATGGTAGCTGCAAAATCAGCCTCAGCTCTTGTACTCTGGCAGAAGAATCTGTACCTTAGCTGGCTCTTTTATTATAAACTGCCCTGTAGAGGGATGGCTAGAGAGCCGTTTCTCAGCTCAGGTGCATGTCCTGACAGAATCAATTAATCTGTTCCTGCTG
>NW_010582994.1:211788-221908 GCF_000705375.1 Tinamus guttatus
GAAAAGTTTTGCTTTGTCAGATTGGCATTTTCTAATGTGATAACGTGTCTGAAACATTTCAAAATTGCCCTGCAGAACGACGGACTTGAATTTCAGTTTTATCCCTGCCCTTTCAACATTTTTTTTTCCCCAGCCACCCCTTCCAGGCAGAAACATGAGCCTGTGAAATAATGAAGGTTGCTTAGCCAGTTGCAGTGCAAAGGCCAAAGGGCACCTGGAGAGCTGAGGGGGTGACAGGGAAATTTACACCATAGTGAAGCTACTCAACTAGCTGAAAAAAATAAATTCCAGTATTTGGTGAGCAATTTTGGTTTTTTGAAACTGCTTTGCATATGAATGGTGGAGAAAAGGTCTATGAAATTTGTCACTAAATGGATGTTGCTCAGCACTCACCTAGCCAGCTGTTTAGAAAGGATCAAGACATCCCTGACAATTGCTTTGATACTGTCCAGTAACTGTCACCTGATGTAAAACAGATCTTTAAGGAAAAGTTTGTTTTCGATGAAGAATCTGTGAAGACCCTTTACATTTTTGGTTAGGTGGGAAAGTAACAGGAACCAGCGACCCTCAACGAGAGGCTCCATGAGGAAGGCAGAGATGCTACAATGCCCCATTTCCTACGTGTTTTCTAGAGGTACAGGTTCAAAGACCCAAATGCTGCAGTTTTGCTTTTTATTTGTGATGATGCCAGTTGTTCCCAGCTGCAGGGTACAGGGAGAAACAAAAAAAAAAGGGCGGGGGGAGGAGGAGGGGGTTTGCATTTCTTCCCCATTGGCTTGAGCTTGCTTTGGGCTTCCACAGAATATATTTCCTCCTTCTAGCAGGACAAATCTTGCTGCCTCTTAGCAAGTGTGAATACATGAGCTTTTAGCACAATGAATTTCTGCTGAATCAATAGGAACAGGCATCTTCCAAGTCCGCTGAGCACCTTCAAAGCTCAGATGTGTGATTCGCATCAGTTAAGTGGCTATGCATTACTTTTCCTGTGACAGCAGGTTCATCTAAGAGCTTCAGTGAGCAGTGAAACTCTTGAGAACTGGGATCTGGTTTTCTCAAGCAGATCTATAATTCTAGGGCATTATATATCCTGCAACAGTATACAGCAATAATGTGGGTACTGTGAACAGTTCTGGTCATCTTCAAAAAGGATATGTTAGAACTTGAGAAAGATTCATTAAGAGCAGTAAGATGGGTGAAGATATCAAACAACTTGCATGGAAGGAATGACTGAGTTGGCCAGAAGTCTTTGGTGTGGAAAACATCAATGAATGGAACTGTCAGAAATCTGTAAAATTGTAAGGCTCTCAGAGAAGGTAGATAGGGATTGCATGTTCTTTTTTCTTTTACATTGCAGGAATGTATAATTCCTCTCCTGCAGCTTTTGTAAATAAGTCTGACCTGCCAGAGGCCTGTCTTGGCCTCACGTTCCTCCTGCGCTGCTTTGTGGCATGGTCTGGCTCCAACCATGACCTGAATATTATAACTATTGGAAATATTAGAACTTTGCCCACAGTCCTGAGCAGCCTTTGGATGGGCAGTGTATGGAGGCAGGAGCAGACCTCCTCCCTTAAGTGCCTGATGCCTTTCTTTTTTGAATGATGTGCTTCTGTCACAGGCAGCTTCAAAAGTGTTTGCACTCAAAACAAGTGAAGTGAATTCTAATTTGTCTGGAATAGACCCTCCTGTTAAATGTTAAACTGACCTTTTCAAGAGAAATTTACTTGATAGTTCTAAGTGGAGCTCTGCTTTAAGCTAAACCTGTCACTGTGACATGATTAAATTCACTTAAATGTACATCAGTTGCCCCTCTTATTAATGGAAATTGAAATCAGCCTAAATGGTAACCATAAATTTTAAAACAGGGGAAAGAGGATGGAAATGGGAAAAAAAAAACACGCATCATGAAGGTTAAGGTGTCTTATCCACCCAAGAAGTTGTAGGCTCAAACAGAAACTTCATTCTGGAACCAGTGAAAAGCACTACCTCCTTTCTGTGTATTAACAGTGCCTCAGTTCTAAGCCACAAAAGAAGGTGGTGGGGGGCAGTGCTTTTTTGGCAGGGGCTTGATTTGTGGACACCGAAAAGAATTGGTCGCAGTTGTCTGGTTTTACTTCACCTGTCACTAAACCTTTAAGAAATAAGTTATTGGAGTTCTTGCTTGTTTTATAGAAGAGAGGACTGTGGGTGCATCTAGGTAGTGATGAAAGTGGGTCCCTGGGGGTAGCTATGGTGCAGGAATGATGGTTCCCATTTGAATTATATATTTTAATTTTTGTACCCATTCCTGCCACCTTCCCTTCTTCACAATCCACTATTACAGTTACAGTGTCTGGCTATTTGGATGAGAATCTGATCTAAGTAGGCCCTCATAAATCAAAACTAAATTGAAGACCTTCCACTTTATGGGCATTTCATCAATGACTTTCCATCAAGCAGAAGGATGTTACTTGGCAAATGAATGGCCACAGACCTATGAAAGCTCTTTTCTAGGGTGGTTATCTTTACATAGTGTGCGACCTCTGTGATTCAAAGAGCAAATCTGAACCTATTGTTATTAATAATTCTTGTTCTACCAGACTTGGCTTGTACACAGGTGAAATTTGCACAACTTTAGCCAGCGGGTTTGGGACAGGATACTTCTATGCATTATCAAATGATGCTTCAGAAATATATCCAGGTAATCCCTTCTTTGATCTGGGGACCCGGTAGGATGCATTGCCTACAACCTGCAAGCAAGCATTAAGAAGATCTGTCAAGCATATGTTAGATTATTTCCTTTTTCACTGATTCCACTTGCTACCATAAAAATATAAGTACACATATATAATATACAGCACTAGCTGCCTGCTGTTCAGTAGGTCGCACATCAGCACAAACATGTCTGTCCTTGGGGAGTCCTGCACCCTTATAACTGTGTGATAGTGGAGAGCAATATGTCTTGGAGTGATGGATCCTGCAGGAGGAAGTCTGTGGCGTTTTGTGTAAATTTAGGGTTTTACATGGCTTCTGTGGTCATGTGTTGAGCAGGGTTGAGAAGTGTGTTCTTTTTAGGGAGAAGATACTGTTTTTAAAAGGAAAAAAATCTAAATTAGTTAGGGGTAGGGTGCTCGATATTGATGGTAGGAAAAGCAGGGAGTCAGTGTTTGCTGCAGAGACAGTGGAACTAATTGGGATTAGATGTTTTTTAGACTCACCGCCATGTTAAATTTATCTATTCTAAGTTTATGCCAATTTAGCTGAGAGGGTAAAAAAAAAAAAAAAAAAAGGGGGGGGCTACTGTGATGTTTCAGAAAAAGCCATTAGAGACATTAAAAAAAAAAGTCCTCACTCTGCACAATTTAAAAAAGTTATCTGGCAGAAGTTGTTCAAGGTTGCATAAAATAAGTTACTGCCAATTACTGTTGTATTGCAATTACTATTTGTTTGCTAATTAAATAGAACTGGCTTTTGGTGACTGAGGAATTTGTTCTTATTGGTGAGTAAGAGAAGCTGAAATTTGCTGCCTTCCTCAGTGCATTGAAAGATGCACCTGTTTTAAAGGGAGTTGGTGATGGCTGGCAATAATATGTTTATTATAAAAAGACAGAAGGATTTCTAAAGCTGAGTTCCTGTTGGAAGCATTATTTTAATGACTAGATTGTATAATTAATGTCTTTGGGCATCTACAGCTTTGGAAAGACCTTTTTTATTAAATCTAAATAAACTAAAAATTGATGGCTTTGGGGGAGAAAATCTTTTGGTCCAATTTTTTGCATTTATTTGAGGCATTTGTGTACAAGTTATGAGTAATAGATGGCTATGACCCATCAATGAGAATTTCAGTATTAAGAAATCTTTTTAAGTATTTCAGTCTGTAGTTTTTTTCTATTTTCACTGACATTAAAAAAAAAATTAAAGAGTCTGTTTTTGTAATGCTGAGGAAAATCATAGCTTAATCTTGTAGCAGATGCTTTCAATAGGGGATTTACAGCCCAGCTTTTGCTGTATTTCATCATTTACCAGTAACATAAAAGCAAGATACCATTTTATCTGTAGCAGGCACTGACTTTCAAAGATGACTTTCAAAATCAAGGAACCAGAAGAGCTGAGCTCATTTCTGGTCTATCAGGCCACAATTCCTCCACGCAAAAATGCCAGTGAATCAGTTCTTTAATAGGCTGTTTGAACACCTCACCTTGACCACATCTTGCTATATTCTTAATACATAGCACATTGCTGCTGACCTTTTTTTTTTTTTTTTTTTTTTTTTTTTTGCAGAGTGATGTGAAGCATTCATTCTCCTCAGGCCTAGGAAATTGTATTAATCTTATGCTGTGAACTTTCATTTCATTTCCTGTAAAAATCCATCTTCTGCTGCTGGAATTGACCTAAGGTTAGATGTCAAGGGAACAAATTACTGGCACTTGCTTGATACCCCAAGAGTAGCTATAAATAGCATGCTTTATAACCTACTGATCCTTGAGATACACAGTGATAAATATACTCATACCAACCAAGACAACCAAGAGGAGAGCTTCGTGGCTATGAGTGATATATGTGCCATTCAGAACTGGCACAGAAATCATATGGCTGTCTCAATTTATAAAGGCAAAATTGTATTTGCATGTTTTAAAGGAGTAATTAATGATTCTTCAGTACAATATTCTGTATTTTGTCTCATATGTATTGCGAAGACCCAAGGCTCAGACTAGCACAGCTTTTAAATCCAGCAGCAATAAATTCCCTTTTTTAAGGATATATAGTTGAGCAGGTTAACAGCCTGGCTAAATACTGCAGCCTCATCACTACTAGAACTCAGAGCTGGCTGAAACCTAGTGGACTAGATTTCATCAGGAAAATGCAGATTTAGTGAGAATAATCTTTTGTAATATTTTAAAAATGAAATATTCAGTGAAAACTTCTATAGTAAAGTCTACATTTCACCCAAAGGAAAAAAAAATGCCAATAAAAAGGAAAAAATACTTTCAAAAGTAAGACTTTATTATAGAGTATTCATTTGAATGGATAATGATAACACTGGTACTAGTAGGATGAAACAGTCTGAAATTATTTTTATTTAATCTCTTTTATCTTTCTGCTCTATCTAGATTTCAGAATTGTGATTATTTGAATTAGGATAAAACGAAAATTTTCTCATCGATTTACTCAATGGATTGTATTTCCATTTTCTGAATAGCTTTAATATACACCTTCTAGACTGGTTTTAAAATGGTTCATAAATGTCAGTGGAATTGCTCCACTATGTCAGCTGAGAGCTTCAGACAGTGGTCTGAAAATGGCTTAGGTTGTCTTGGTCTTTTAAGTTTCCAGTTCTTGACTTGTACTGGCATGATAGAGCTAGGGTTGCATATTGCCTTGTACACGCTTTCATAGTGTTAGCTAGGAAGCCTCTTCAGTAAGGCATGCTACTGAAAGCCTTGGAGGGATCTATGGGGTTTTTATGTCACAATAAAATTCCTATCTCTTAATTGGAGGTCTGCTAAAATAGTCTGAATGGGTGAAATGATTATGGATGCGCATATAGATCTATTGAGCTGATGTATCGAATGCTGTAACTGAGTTCAGCCTGTTGTGATTTATTTTTTTGGTGTTTTGGCCTGGCAATACTTGCCTCTTTAACAAACCTGCTACGGCCACAATGTTATGATAGAGGTGGGGAGTGCAGGGCATCTATGATTGTATCTTATCTCACTGATTTTCAGAAGAGATTCCTGACACTTAAAGAACTGCTTTGTCAGCAGGACCTTAGGAGTAAGGCTGCAGTGATGTCAGTATGCCAGTGTAAAACAAATGTCAAGGAAAAGGAAAATGATTAATATGTCAGGCTTTTAATTTGAACAACATCTTTTAAATTAACTATAAGAAGGAACAACTTGAATCTGATTTAATATCCATCATATCTAAGACAGGATTTGTACTGATGACCGTATGGCTTTGAGTCAGGCTGGGCACATGGAATAGCTTCATTATGAGTTGCAGTGGTACCTGGTAGAGGATGCTCTGAAGCTTGCTCATAAAGGAAGAGTGGAGGCTTGCATCCCCAAGTCTGTCTGAAGGAATAAGTTGAGTGGGCAAGGAGACCTTCTGGGCTAATGCTCTTCTACTAAAGAAAGATCCAGAAAATCTTTTCTAATGTAACAAGGTTACAAGGTAACAAGCATGATTTGAAAAGGATTCCTAAATGTAGCTATAGCCCCCGACATGAGGTTGTCCAAATCTAATCCTAGGTTTATAATCAATTTCTGCAAGTAATGCTTAGAAATCCTCATCAGATGAGGATGCAATTAAGGCTCTGTGCATTGTTTCTTGTGCAAAGGTTGGAAATTACCCTTGAAAGAAAATCCTTCATGTCCAAAATCTTCATGTCAGATTCTTCTGATTTCTTGGTATCAGGTGCTTTCAAGCCAAGGAGAGTTGATCATTGAAATTGCCTGTCTGCTTCCAGTTTTACAGTGGTACAGCTTCATAGGAAATGCGCTGGATTTTACTGTGGGGAGTGAATAGGATCTGACCCTGATCTGGAAGGCAGAGGAAGATTGGGACATCTGAGTATGAATTTTATGAACTGACAGTGTCTTCTGTCCTCAGCCTGAAGGCAGGATAAATCATTGTATAGTGCAGTGAAAGGGGGAGTTTGTACAGATGTGTAACAGGGCTGTTTTTTAATTAAAAAAAAGAAAAAAGTGTATGAGATACAAAGATCATAGCTCCAAGAGGGGAACAAGAACAAGATACCACCTCAATAGGAGTTATGTGAGCATTTCTGGGGAGGAAATGGGAGGAAAAAAAGGCTGGCTATGCATTTTAAGAAGGAAGTTGGGGAAAAAAGTTGAAAAATGATAAATGATGAAAAAGAAATATGATGAGCTGTATTCTTTGGTCAAATGAGACAGGACATGCATCATGTGACATTAGGGAAGCATTCAAAAGGAATGTGACTCAATCCTGACTAAGCCAAATTTGACATTTTGTCCACTAAAGAATCTGATCTTGCTCTTTGTTTTGGGAATCCAACATTTGTGCTGCAATTTCTCTGAAGCCTGAAGGGAAAAGAAAAGTTGATCTTTGCAACACAATGGACTGTTAGTTCTGTTTAAAACGTGGTAACAGAATCTGGTATTTGAAAAGAGGGAGAAAAAAAAAAAAGCCAAAAAAGCAAGTCCTTTAAGCCTCAGCTTGCAAGCATGAGATGCTTCTGGATTGTTAAACACAGTTTTGAAATGAGTTGTGCTGCCCTGTGGCTTGCTCACTGAGGTGGGAGGATCTGAAGAGACACTGTACAACAAGATACGTGTCTCAGTAGAGCTCAGGCTGGTAGATGCACCTGCGTGTCTGCTCTGGCTTTCTTCCACTTTTTGCCATGATGGCCTACACCACACACTGGATTTTTCTGAGGCTTTCTTTTCCAGTGAATTTATTAGGTCTCCAAGAGGCAGCCAGGGGAGCCAGCGGGTTAGTTTGCTGTGAGGATTGCTCGTCATAAACAGACACCCACGTGTGTGCAGTTGATCACCACCAAAGAGCATCATGCTTAAGCACAACAGATGTGAAATTTGTTTTTAGCAATTCACGGAGGGAACAAGCTTTGCTTCATAGCAAGGACAATGTAGACCATTCCAGGTGGACTCATTCTGATTTTAGGTCAAGAGTGCTGAGGTCCTGTTCAGCATAATTGCCTTAATTTTTCAGGTGGTAACTAACATCTACAGGACCTAAAACTGTAGGCAATTGAAGAGACTTCTAAGTTTCTGATATCTTTCAGTCTTGTCACTGAAACTTGTTCACTGACTTGTTCACACTTGTCACTTGTTCATGTGTGAACTAGTTTATTAATATAATTCTACTTTTCCATCATTCAGTGATCACAAGTATTTCTGCTGCCAAAGACTGAGCATTATAGTACTGAGTAGGTTTACTCTTCAGCCTAGTTCAACTGAATACTTATTTTCTTTGTTTTCCTTTATCTCTCTGCCACAGGCAAGAATAAGAAGTTAGGTAGATGACCTAACCTATATTATGTTGTTGCCCTTATCCTGTACTATCATTATTACTTTCAGTAGAATGTTACTGGTTTCCAAGATTGTATCAGCCTGGGCATCTGGAGCAGTGAACAGATTTGCCTAAGGGTTAGGTCCTCTTCCTATTTAATTTCCCCCCTCCTAGAGAGGAGGTGGGGGAAAAAAAAAAAAGAAAGTTTTAATGGTAGCCCAGGAGGACTACTGACTTTTGAAACTTTTTTTTTTTTTTTTTTTTTAAAAGGCATAGATAGAATGGCGTGGTGTAGAAAGTGGAGAAAGACGGGAAGATGGGTATAAAAAATCCATTGCCTCATATAGCTGGCAACTGGTAATTCTGAGTGTCTGGTGTATCACTTTGAATCTATCAGCTTCCTTTTGGGAAGTGTCCTCAGTGCAGTGTGTGCCACCCCCACATTGCCTTACTCTCCAATTTAGCTTTTTGAATAAGTATTGAAACTAATACATAAAACTAATTTAATAAAAATAATAAATAATAAACTAATATATAGTATAATAAATAAATAATAAACTAATATATAAATTCTATATTGGATAATAAATGAGTTTTTCTGCTTATCACATCTTTATTTATAGCAATAATCAAGTGAACTATTTCAAGCCAAAACTTGACAGAAATTTGATAGTTTATATTTCTGCTCATTTAAATTACTCCAAATAAAAGTTGATTAAAAAGGAGAAGAAAATTTAATTAATTTAGCTAATTATGCAGAGGAATGTTGATTTGAGATTTTTCTATTATTGCTTTTATTTTTTTTGCCCCCAGCAAAAATCTTTCAAGCGATTTCTGTAGGTGGAATTTTAATTTTGTGGTGAGAAAACCCTTTCCATAAGGGAGTAAAAATGCATTTCAGTAGTCATGCAACAATTTCTAACTTTATTTCTAGCAAAAAGAAATAGTCACAACTCAAATCAAGACATTTTCAAAATGGAGGCTTAAATCTGTTTTTAAAGGTAGTTTTGAATATAGTTTAACTTTGTTTCTTCATTTTGACATTCATATTGAGGCTTTTCAATGCGTATTTATACATGCAAAGCAACCAGCAAATTTAGGCTCTTGGGATGGAGTGGGAGGTCCCTAGAGCCTGAGGGGACTTGCATTTTGCTCTGTCACAGACTTCCTTGCAATGAAGGGTAAATTACTTTCTCCCTCAGCTTCCCCCTATCTACAAAGTGGGAACAGTGGGAACTTGGCACCTTCCTGAGAGCCTCATGAGGGGAAAAATCACCAAATGTCTTCACATAGTGAGAGCGCCATGCACATCCCTTGAGTTACTGAACTCCTTTCTTTTTGTTTACCTTGGAGATGTCTGTAAAAGTTCATTTCAACCTGTCAGGTTTTATTTGAAGTGTTTTAGTGCAGTGGCAGGAGCAGTGCTATTATAGACATTTAAAAAGTGCTAACTGCTTGGGTGCTCACGGATGTTGGGCTTTTTGATAAAACTGCCCCCTTGAACCAAATTCTTCTGAAGGCGTAAGAAAGTCTCTCAACCAGCTTCTCTGTAGCTTAATCACAGCTTAAAAATCATAGCTAAATATCATCCAAGATTCAATAGTCAAGCGATGAAGAGGAGGCCTGGAAGGCAAAAAGGCACTATAGGGCTGGTCCCTGCTGGCCTTCATCAAAGGTAACATGGCCAGGGCAAGAAGTACTTGAGTGCTGAGATGACCTGGCTTCTCAGTGGGATACAAATGTCTTAAATAAGAAGCCTGTCTTCTCCTGTAGGGCCCCAAGGAAAATTGCCTAAAGTTTCTACCTTGCGAAGCCCTGCTTGTGGAGTGGTGGGGAATAGCAGCTGCTCACAGCAGGGAAGCACCAGGGAAGAAATATGTACATATGGGGGCATGGGCTGCATGCAAAGTGTCCAAGGACACGGCTTTCTCAGGGTTTACACCCACTCTTATGGTTGATCTTCAAGTTGGAAAAATAAAACTCCCCCCAGTGTGTCTCCATCTCAGCACTAGGTAAACAGTTCATGTTGGGAACAGACAAGACCTCTGGGAGGTCCTTGAGAGAAAAGCAGCCAGTGGTGAGAGGCATTCAGGTGAGACAAGGTAATTCTTTGTGGAGAGCTGGAGAAAAA
>NW_010582994.1:221919-243379 GCF_000705375.1 Tinamus guttatus
AAACTCTTCATGGGGATAGAAGGTGAGAGAACAAAAAAAAAAAGGTCAAAAAAAGCAAAAACTACAGCTCTATTCTAAACTGTGATGGGCATTACCTTCTGGAACAAATACCAGGGCTATGTAAGAAAGTTTAAACAGGCACCAAGTCACAATTGCCATCTATCAATGGCTTGTGAAAGCCTTAATAGGAAAAACGTCTAAACTTAAATGGTTAGTGGTTGAAGAAGACTTTGATGTTGTTAGCTTTTGTGAAACATGGTGGGGTGACAAAAATCAATGGGAAACTTTAGTTGTTGGCTATAAAACTGAAAAGGGGAAAGAGATTCAATTTAAGTGATGCGGGAATAGCAGCTCAGCTTGGAGAAATCCCCAGAAAGAAGGAATGCAAATATCAAGACCTTTACCATAGCGTTTACAAATGTATTTGAAGCATGAGACGTAGGAATATAAATGCTGCTGAATTACCAGCTCCAGTATTTTTCATGTTAAGGTACAGAAGTTCTTTTTCTAATAGCTTAGTTATTGCTTTATTCAGAGAAGTGCAGCCTGGCACACCATGATTCTCCCTTCCTAAGCAAGCAATCCAAAAATCTGCTCATGTAGAGATTAATGTGATGTCTTGTACTCAGCTGGTCAGTGAGATCTGCCATGTGGCAGACCTAGTTACATAGGAGGTTGGAATAGGCATCTGGTAATTATTGTTGATTCTTACTCAAAATATTTGATTCTTGCTGAGGGGGGTGAATTCATGTGCAGAAACAGCAGCAAACTAGAGCCTCTCTTTACCCCACTTGAGGTCTAGCTGGGTGGCCCTGCTCTGTCCTCCCTAACCCACGTCCTGGGGTTGACTGCTGCTTGACGAGTAGGTAGCACTTTGAACCGTGCAAGGAGGGTGAGGACACCATGTAGACGACAATCTTCTTCATGTCAGGAAACAGCAGTCATGTCAGTGTATGAAAGCCAGGCAGAACTGGTAGCAAAAGAACAACAACAAAAAATGGCAATTTGAGTTAGTACTTTTTAATGAATGAGTTAACACACAAAAATCCTTGTTATAATATATATCTTTTATGAGGAAAAGGCTGCACCCCCACAGGCAAAAGAGAAGATATTGTATAGCTTACAGTCGAGATATTAAAAAAAAATCAACCTTAAGCATTGTTTGATTTTGTTGTTATTTTTTTTTAAGTCTTCATCTTAAATAAAATAAGGACAGACAACCTTAATTTGTAAGAAGGGAAGCAAAAAGCCTCTTGCTAGAAAATTTATTTAATCTATACATTCAAACTGACAGTCCTCTGGATTTCAATCTGCAGTTTTTAAGAAAGGAGATGATTTCCATAGGGTTCATGTTACTGGTTGATTCAGACTGCCTGTTATAGTTTTGAAATATTAGTAGGAATGAATTGAGATATATTCATGACAGTAGGTGGACTAATGGAATTCACTGACTTTATTTAAAATCTGCAGAAGTTTATTATAATACTGTAATAGAAATGTCATTTACCCTGATGGTAGGAGAGGGGAAAAACCCTGTCAATGAATAATAATGAAGCTATTTAAATGTCAACTTTCTTGCAAACAGTTTGCAAAATATAATTTTCTAGATGTTTTTAGTCAAGCTTGGTTTTAATTTGTTACGCAAGAAAGTTTAGTTTCACTCCCACAATTTTTGTTTTTTTATGCTGTCAAATGAACTAGTAGTAATTAAAGTGCTCATCTTGAGTGTTAGCAGAATAGAGTGCGATTTCCACACAAAATAGGGGGTTTGCTTCTGAATAGTTACTGGTAACATTTGGGATTGATTTAATGGAAGTAATTACAACTAAGATGGAGCAGGTGTGAAATTATCAGAATCAAGGCAAAACACTCTCTCTCTGGATATTACATTTTAACTATTTATCAACTGCATTTCAACAACATCCACAATTCACCAAGGCCTAATAAAATGCTTGCTGCGCATTCAGTTACATGTAGTTACCTCAGGAGTTGTGGCGTTTGGGCAGAAGGTCCAAAGCTGCCTAGCTTCACTCCTGTGTGCCGGGCTTAGCCCTTCCAGGTGATTGAGCTGGATACCTGCTTGCTCTAATCATTTTATACAGAAACACCTGAATTGAGTTCTCTCTGCAGAGCTTCAGAGAAGCAGCCTGGCACACAGTGGGGGTTGCAGGTTGATATGAAGCTCTTCCTTTTAGATATCTGGATTTGAATTTGGTGATCTGTCATTACCACCTGCAGCCTGCTGAGGTACATGTGTCTTTAACCGCTTCTAGGAAAGGGCAGCTTCCTGGGACACCAAAGGGCTGGTAGGTTTTCAGGACATAGATAGAAGGCTCATGCTGCTTCGTATACCCATTTAATAAGAAAAAATGAAGAGCTCAACATGTAGCCTGCCAATTAATGCGTGTTTATATGTCATCGGAACATGATGAAGCCAGGTAGGGGATAGCCCCCTGGGTTATACCCCAGTGGTGCCTTCAGGTGTGCTCAGTATTTCATCTGCTGTCATCCTTTTCTTGCACTGCCCCATGCATGTGATATCCATAACCATTTCCTTGTATTAAAGTGCTTTTGTGTTTCCATCTGCTGTTGCATAACATTTATTCCCCTATTAAAACTAAGGGTAATTAGAGTGGTGTGAGAGAAACAGTAGCTTGTAGTTGGGCAGGTAAAAGGCCTGGTTTTTAGTAATTTAGAAGAGTGATGAGACTGAGATCAAACAGTAGCTTCTTTGATCACTTGCATTATTTGTTCATCTGCATGTTTTTCCAAGCTTTCTGTTGCTTTTATGGATGTTGACAGAAGCACACGCTTCCATCTGTAGATAACATTACCTGTAAATAAAGCTGCGAATGCAAAATAATTGCCTAAAGATTTAAAGTAAAAAGCTGACAATTCTGACTAAGGTGATTATTTGCAGTAGGCCTGCACATCTGTTTGACTCTGCTGTGATGGTGGTGCTGTTTTTTTCTTTAACAACTTTATAATAGGATTTGAGTCGAACTTTCATCACTCTTGCCTATTTTGGAGGCTCATGTTTTAAAACCAATATCATTGGTTAGAGAAAAGCTGCATTACTTCATTAATACTTTTTTCTGAACTCCATAGGTCACATTTAGTCCTTACACTCTTTATATTTCTTTGATGTAAATTTCTTAAAGGACATATATATGCCTAATATAAGACAAATTCTAATGTAAACATTTATAGAAGTCTTGACTGTGAGAAGGTAGGTGCCATGTGGACAAATAACCAAAGTAAACTAGCAGCCCTTGGTAAGACTGGGTTCAGCTCCTGCCATGCAGCTCCTATCAGCCAAATATTGGAACATCTTTAAAGCACTGAATAATAGAAATAACTGTAAGAACATCCTTCTCCTCAGTCCGCTGAGGAAGTAGCTCAGTTTGTGTGCTCTCAAGAGAGATGACCTTCTAAAGGGGAAGATCAATCGGTAAATAAGAATTTGGTATTCATGGTCTAGCTAACAAAGGTCACACACATATGTTTGGAGGAGGAGAGAATTAAAAAACAGTCTGAATCTGTAGGCCAGCAATTATACAACCAGGACAGACACCTGTATTTGCTTTGAATAAAGTTTCTGAGCAGAAGCACTCAGCTTTAATCCAAAATGACATTTTGATGTAGACTGTTGTAATGGGTAAAGAAATAAGCTTTGTTGTTGTTTTTTCATGTGCTGACTGCAAAACCAGAAGCTGTTATGTGAATGTATTTATCTGTAGGTGAGGAATCTGAACCAAAATCCCACTCAAACAAAAAAGGGGTTTTTAGTATATGTTAAGTGCCTTAAATACCTCTGTAGAATTGCTGGTTGTTTTCTAGGTAGAAGGACAGAACCTGAAAATTACAGCTGTGTATGGGTGGCTTTGAAAAGACTGGGCTTTGCAGTGATTAGCAGAAGGAAAGATTGTACTATTGTTCACAAAGGAAGTTCCTCAGTGCATTTGTACCTTTTAATTTCAAGGTAGATTTTTCTTTTTTTTTTCTGAAGTATGAGTTATGCTTCCAAATGGTATTTTTTACTCGGAAGTTTCATTTTTCTGTGATTTATGGATACCAGTTATGCTAGGTTTGGAGTGATTATATAAATAACCTGGCTATTACTACGTAAATCAGGCAAGCGCAAGCTGCTTAACGAACAAAATCTTGATTTTTTTTGAAAATGATGGATCTCAATTCCAGTCAGTGTCAGAGTAAATGTTACTACTCTGAAGAGTAAAGTTATGGGATTTCTATCCTGTTTTGTTTGTTCCCTTTTTTGTTCCTCTCAACATGTAGTTGGTGTCTCTATCAGAAGTGTATTTTCTCTGCTGAATGGTGTTGCTAAAGAAAGACAAAACCACATCTGTCCATACCGTCTGCTGGCCCATGTGACAAAGCTGTAGAAATTGTAATGTCTCTGTAGTTAAGTTTTTCGCAAGGGCATAGTGTTTTTCACAGAACTTGTCTGATCTACAATGGGGCATGCTGAGAAAAATCTTGATATCTTTAGAAAAATTTAGTATAAGTGGGGAGAATGAAATGATAACTTTAGCCCCTTGCTGTCTGCTATTATATATTTATGGCAATCATTACCATCATCTCCTATACGCAGAATTTAACATTTCTCATTGTATGTGTTTATTTTAAAGTGCTTTGGGAAGATACTGGTTTAATTTTTCCTAATCTAATTTAAATGCAAATGATAAGCACTCACATGATGCTGTGTGTATATAATTAAGTATCATTATATGCTACATGAATCATTCAAAAAGCTCTAGAGAGCCATTTTGCTATGTACAACATGACTTACATTGAAAAGCAGCCAAGTGACTGGTGTTTTTGTGATTAAGTATTTGTACTTACGAAATCCCTCTTTGAATTATAGGTCAACAGATTATGGGACAACATATGAGAAGCTGAATGATAAAGTGGGCCTGAAGACCATTTTGAGCTACCTGTATGTTTGTCCCACAAACAAACGTAAGGTAAGCAATACTGTAGCTGACATGCTTGGACTTTCATGGCACTTCTGTCCCAGTCATCTCTGTCCATTTCTTCAATATCTGTTGCTGTTTAGAGGGTGAGGAAACTTCTCCTCTTCAAGAAACATATCACCAAAACATAAGCTAGTTTGTACCACCTGGAAGTCTGCTTTTCAGGTCATATGTTGCTAACATTTCTGCCATGAAGCAAATAGGTCTAATAAGTATCATGTATTTGATTCTTTGCCTACCTTTTGGCTGGTGGTGATTTTGCTGCTTTAAAAGGGAGAGTCTGCTTAAAACAATGGAAATGTGTCTACAGCAACCAGACTGTATGTAACATTATTTGTCTTTTGAGTGCTCCCAATAGTGAACTGAACAGGATTTAACAAAATCATGCAGAGAAAATGCTTTCCAAAGCCAAGAGGGTTTTAATCATGAAAGCACCCTGCTGAGTAAAAATTTAGCAAGAATTTAGGATGCTGACATACTCATGAAAGGTAGCTGATGCCCCCTTTCATATATTTTTTGATTATATTTTTGAAATGCAGAGGTCTATAGTAAGAAGAGTTGAAGCTCTTTCCTTTATGAGAATAAAGACTTATATTGTTGCATGCGGTTGTGCTCGTAAAAGTGATCTTGCTTAAAGACTCCCTCGTATGCTCAATTAAGAAAGAATTAGACTCTTGTTTAGTGTCAGGCAATTATTGCTACTGATGTTTTGATGTGGAGATGTAGTTTAAATCCAGATATGATTGATGATTTAATTGCAGATTTCCCAGTACATTGGTCAAAAAATAAAGGAATGAAAAAATCAAAGCAAGATTAAGTCAAGTAGTGGTGACATCCTCTTCCTTTTGGGTTGTTAGTTGAGGTTATAGCGCCCAATCAGCATGTGAAAGGCCCAAACCCAGCTCTTTTCTCTACTCGAGGGCATGTGAACTTGTCTAGATCAGTCACATCTCTGCTTGCTGTTGCAGAGGGTAGATGTTTGAGCTCTCTAGGCAGAACTGAACTGCATCAGTAGAAAATGCTAGTGAAGACTGACCTCCAAAGGAGACTGTTTATCTGGGCAGCTGAGGTTAATATTGACACTGTTTTCTTTACGTTAAACACTTACGTATCCTTCAAGAAAAAACTGTGAAAGAAAAAAGAACTTGTCCTCGCTAGAGAGGACAATGCTTAGTTTTATTCTATTGTAGTTCATGTTTAACTGGCTTTTCTTTTTCTTTTCCCCTCTGCAGAAACAAGTAGTTCTAGGCATAAATCGTTAGACCTGTTAAGAAGCTGACCTTAAACACCTATCAAATGCTCTTAGTCGTTTTATGGTTTAATGGTTTGTAGCTATAGCATTACAGTGCTTCCCTATTTTGATGAATTCGTTTTTTGCTGGAAAAGCAACAGGAAAAAAAAATCAGCTGCCACTGTTTTAATGCCAGCTGATTGATTCCTCATACCTACCTAAATTGCTATGATTAAGCAAACCTAGAAAAAGGCTTAGGTGTGGAGAAGTAAATGAAGTTTTGATGATTTTTTTTTAAAAACACTAAGTCCTCAAATCACCTGATGAAAGTCAGGCTAAATTGATCCCGTGGAGAAGTAAATGAAGTTTTGATTATTTTTTTTTTTAAAAAATACTAAGTCCTCAAATCTCCTGATGAAAGTCAGGCTAAATTGATCCCTTGTTAGTAGCTTGTTGTGTTGCTATATTTGTTTCTCACTAGTCACTTGATTGTACTAGAGCAAGTCACAGGGTCACAGAATTAGAAAAAATCAGAGAAACTAAACAGTTTTCTGGAGTTTATTCTCAAAAAAGGTGTTTCTGCTATCATATCCACTAGTAGCAAGGTTTATTTACTTAAAGATAACAGACTTTTTGACTTGTAATGATTAAGAAAGTTAAAGCTGTCTTTCTGACACATTTGCTAAGCATCTCGCTAGTACTTCAGTTAATGCAGTGGGATGTAATCCTTAAGTATAGCTCCCTTTTTACAATGCAACAACTTTTTTAACCTAAAAACATTCCCCCTTCCTTCCCTTGCCAAAGAAAATCCCCACAGCAAGAAGAAATTCCACCTGTCTCTACTCTTTTAATTTCTAATCAGTAAAAAGTCTCAAATGGTAACTTTGATAATTTTCTATATCTACAATTCAAATCGCATCCTTTCCAACCAAGTGTCCAGGCCTAATTTATTGCTGCTGGCATTTTTGCAAACTTAAGTTACCTCTGAAGGGTCAAAATTCTACAAAAGTTGAATAGGCCAAAACTTGAATACATGGTGTTAGAAAAGGGTTGTGGATGACTTCTCTGCTAAAAGGATTAAGAAAGCAGTGTCCTCAGCTACTTAAGATAGAGGTTTTATTGCTAAATGCAAGTGAAGGGAAAACTTAGCTCCAGATATGAGGCTTTACATTGACTCTTGAAAATCTGATTTCAAAGCGGGATAGTTAAGGTCTCTGCAATGGTCAGAAAATCAATAAGGTTGACATTGTGGCGTATTTGGCCACTATTGTTTCTTGTCACATTTTTTGTGTGTGTGTGCCAAAATATGTATTTTATGCATGGAGAAAGAACCTGCTTAAATTCCTAGAGCTCAGGTGTCCTTTGAACTTTAAGCAGTATTTTTCAGAGAGGAGGAAAAAAAAAAAGTGGAATAAGATGACATTTATACAGGCTATATAGCGCTTTTCTTTACATGGGTATGTCTGCTTGTAGCAGCTTCTACTGTGCAATTTTAGGACAGGATTTGCACAAATGGCTAGGAAATGTGGAGATGTCATCATTCTATGATGTCTGATTTGTGATGCTTTGGAAGAGAATATAAAAAGAGTGACAGTGTGCTCTTAGTTATAGAGGTTCTGCTTCTGGTGCAGGGAACTATACTGCTGTGCATGTCACAACACTGAGGTCGCTTGTTTTGCAGTTGCTGAATGTTCTTGTTTTTATAAGATATGTACTCCAAGCCCCACTCCTTGAGTATTTAGATCTCCTGTTCTGATCTGTGTGTGTAAGGAGGGCAAGAGCTGGAATGAGGGTCTGGCATGCTTGTACCATCACCCTTGCCAGTGTTTGCAGGATAACAACAGAAGTTCTTAGTCCAAACCACAATCACATATTCCTATTAAAGGAAAGCTGCATCAGACACCCTGAGAAACTTAAAATGCAAAACTTAATTGAACCAAAAGTTTTTATTCTGAAGCTAGATGTCAGTCTGAAGATTACTGGAGAAATAAACCATTTCTGGACAATCCTCATCTTGCATCTCTCAATTAAGAGTTACATAAGTATTGCTTGGATTCATTGCCAAACAGGGAAACAGAACTGATAGTATGATGATAGGGCTTGAGTGTAAGTGGAGAGATGGTGGAGACTGTAGCTGGCACATAAAGGTCTGAAGCTTTTCACTAGGGAGAAAAGAAAGGAATTAACAGATCACTCAAGCATCCTTCAGATTCGAGGTCTAAAAGATTCATTTTGTGGCACAGAAATTACAGTGTGGAGGGTTTACTATATAATCATGCCTGATGTTTGTCAGAATAATAATACTGTTCTCTAGAGAAACACTGTTGTCAGCTTGGAGATGGTTTTTAGCTGGGCAGACTCTGTGTGAACCCTTAGCTACTGTGGCACAGAGAAACTGAAGTGGAAGCTGTGGCTTTTGCAACCAAGCTAAGCCAACCTCGGCGCAGGCTGGCTCTGAAAACCCTTCAGCACCTCTGGCTGCAGCTTCTTCCCTCTCATACTGCTGCGGGTGTTTGGGCAGCCATCTGGTGAGCTGGATCAGGGACTTAGCTGTCTGCAAACTAATCCCTTTCCAAGTGAAAAGAAACAAAACAACAAAAACAAGAGAAAGTACAAAAAATCTTTCAGGTGGCAGGGTGAAGCTGCCCATTCTGGCAGTAGATTTCACTCAGATTTTGTCTGTCCTGATTGATGGCCAAGTTGCAGCACCTGGCATGCAAATACCTTAGTTAAAGGTCTATGATTAAATTTTCCAAAAGTTATTTCAGCCAGAGCAGAATTAGACTATCAAGGAAGGGAAAATTTATTTACAAAATATGACACCAAGAACATTTTAGCAAAAACCTCTGGATCTCAAAAGCCTTTTTTTCTCCCTCCTTCCAAAAGTAACAACTTGTGGGTCAGGTAGGCTGGGAGTTGCAGGCATTTCCTCTGCCCTCCCACCCTACCCCACCCTGGTTTCTACTACTTTAAAATACATGAATTTTATAAACCTTGCACTCTGTGTGAGAAGGGTTTATGCACTGTTGCTGTTAATACTGAACAAATGCTAACAGTATTTGCCCTAAGTATTTGCAATACTTAAGTGATTTTTCTCTGGCTGCACACTTCCAAATTCCACACAGTCTTCCAAATTCTTTTTTCCACAATGCTTTTCTTGAACAGAGAAAAGGCTTTTCCAGTAGTGGTACGTTTTTTGTCTTAGCTGTGGGATGAGAGACCTTGTTATAACAGTGTTTCAGTGTTGGGGTGAGCATATATTAACAGTAAGCGTTTGACATCTTAATAAAAATAAATAAATCTTTTCAGCATATGCTTAGAATAGTCCCATTGAAACAGCAGGTAACAGCTGAGCTTTGCTTTAGATGAGATTGATTGCTTCCAATGAGGAAACTAAGTGTATTTTGTATGTAATATTGTTTATTCCTTGCAAAGCAGTGTGGTTAGAACAATGAACTGTAGAATGCATCTAATTGTATTTATTCTAATAATTAATTTGTTCATGAATTCCTGATGATTTTTACTTTCTGGAAAAAAAAACAAGCAGTAACCTGTGAATAAATTATTTGCTACAATTTATTTGCTCTTTCTAGGAAAAAATATAAATTCACAGCACTTGCAGAGCTTCCTACTGTCTCTGAATGCCAATTTTCTTTTAAAAGCATATTCCAATTCTTGTCTCTATACTCAGAAAAGCTAAATCCTTTACCCAGACATTGCAAGTAATGTCGTATTATATATTAAAAAAAAAAAGCTTTGGAAATAAAAGATGAGAAACACATTATTAGCAGTTTAAACTGCTGATCTATTGCTGTTTGGTACTGTTCTGAATTACAGCTTTTCTTTAGGAAATTACAGAAAAGGGTAATATAATATTATAGCCATGTATAAACCCTGACAATAAGAGATGTGAAAGACCTGTTTATTAGTATTCTCTCTCACTGAATTACTGTACTTTTGGGCTGTTATGACTGATGACACAGACTAGGGGGAAGAAACACCTTAACACATGGATCTTTGCTAAGTTATAGAGCTTGTCTGAGTTTTTGTCAACCAGTCTCCATAAGAGAAAATCCCTGATGTGCAATAGAACCCTGGGCTTATGTGTGTCAGCTGTGGTGGTTTGTTAGGTGCATACAGTCTTTTGTGAGGGGAAACAAAATGATTTAAAAGTGTCCACCTGAAGAAAGAGCGTTTGGGAATAAGATATTGGTGGGTTAAAGAAGTAAAGTAAAAAAGAAATCCGAGTTGAGATCTTGAAAATCCCTTCTTTTTCAGTATTTTGGCGTTGTTTCATGCAAACTTGCACACAGTAAGGTTGAGCATCTTTTATAAAATCCTTTCAAATAGGTTAGCATTTCATGGAAAATCATACACCTATGGAAAAGTGGGTGGTTGGGTGTTGGTGGGATTTTGCAATGGGTTAGCTAGGGTTTTCTTTGACTCTGGAAAACCCTGCTGGCTAATTCAGACACTGCATCCTCGTACACAGCACAGTGTTCTATGCAAAGAGCCAGTTTTGCAGCTCTTCCTTTGTACTTTGAGAACCCCTTGTATTTGTGTATCTCCAGTTAATTAATAAAATGCTGGGTGATAATATATGCCAGCCACTTTTATACTGTTAATAGGACTGGGGCATCTCATGATACTTCACTTCCTGTGGGACTGAATTTCAAATGTTCCCTCTCCCTGCCCATTTCTTTCTGCAGGCCTGCCTTGATTTTTTTTCTTTTATTTCTCCAAGTATTTGGATTTTAATTGCTCTTCAGTACAGTTTCCTCTTTTTTCTCTGTCTAAAGATGAATGGATTACAGATGCCTGCTTTTTTTAATATATATTTAGTGGTCGCAATTAACACCTTTATCACAACATGTTGAGCTCTGTCCTGCTGTGTATGTAGCTCCAAGATAACGGGTATTTATTGTAAATATAATTGTATGGGTTTCAATGCTGGCTGGATCCCTAACTGCTTCTAATTCATTTCTATTAATGAACTTTAAATGAAAGGAATGGGGACCCTGCCTTTCTAGCATAAAAAAGGAAAAAGGGGGGAGGTGGGGAAGTAAAGGTTTTTTCTTTCAATCAGTATAGGACAAAATTAACCCATTTGAACTTGTGTGGGAATGTTTCAGTGCTAATTTCTTTCCTGTGGTATTAGAGAGGTTCATTTGCTTTAGAGAAGTTTTGATTTGGGAATGTAAACCACACAGTTGTATAAAAGATTAAATCCCAGCTTACGTGCTTGATGCTGGCCTTCCATACCCAGCTGCAGTCTGCTCCCCTGAGATTTGAGGGGAGCATCTTTATTTATAGAGCTGAACAGCTCCCCTTGGCTCTGGTATTTCTTTAGAAACTGTTACCCTCAGTTGCTAGAATTAGCTTGATCCCAGTCTTGTCTCTGACCTGTCTCACCATGGAAGCTTGTGGAAGTCAGATGTGACAGCAGCTCTGGATTCGTCATTTGAGGAAAGCCAGTTCTTTTCACTGGTTCTCTCCTTGTAAACCTTAATAAATCTTAATGTCAGGTAATTTCAGATGGGTTGAGCTGCAGCCCAGCTGAGGTCAAAGCACCCCTTGCTGCAGAGTTTGTCAGATCCTGTGGCTGTCAAAAGATTGCATCCTTAGCAAATTAGGCGCAGTGGGGAGACCTAGGGTCTGTGGTCCGTCAGTCATGCCAATACTCTTGCAATCCTTTCTTACAACGATAAAATCAATTATTCTGTTGCTTTTCTCTTTTCCTTTGGAGAAAAGGTCCTGGTTAGCTGCAGGCAATGAGTGCTGCTTTCAAAAAGAACAGTCATAAGAGACTTAAAGTGTGTTGTCTTACGGATGTAAACTTTTTTTTTCCTTTTTATGGCTTGGTGCCCAGGAGATTTCAAAGAGGTAGCTTAAGAGTGGCCTTTTCTTACCTTTTGAAGGGAAGGATCTGCCTTGTGCTGAAGTTTTGCAGATTGAAACAAAAGCTGCATCAAATGAAAACTATGTGGAATACTCCCCATAAAACAAAAATGTGAAGCATCCCACTGAACTTGCTTAAATACTTCCTAGGTTACGACCATGGATAAGGATTCTTGGTAGTCTCATCTTTTCCCTTTCCTTCAGAGAGAGAGAGGGAGAGGGAGAGAGACAAAGAGTATTTGGGAAGGAAGGTGTCAGGGTGGAGAAATTGATTTTGTTTTTTAATCATTCTATTAATCATTCTGCTGTTTTGATGGCCTGTTTGGGATAGGAATATATATTCATTTTCAAATAGCTTTCTCCAACACTGGGGTGGTTCTTCACTTGATCTTTTCTCTGAGGACAGCTATCTAAATCTCTTGTTTTCAGGCAGTTTTTGGCTTCAGATTTCATCTCCTAATCAGGAGGAGAGCTGGAGTCCTGAGTTTATTTGGGTCAGAATTATGATCATGGACTGCAGAGTGCGATTGGTTTCTAGCAAGTTAACACTATAAAAATGTATCAGGTCACTAACTACCTGCAGGAAAATGTCTCCCAAATTAAGAAACTTTTCATATCTGCAGTTCAGAAAGTGATGGAGTAAATCTGCTGTGATGAAAAGCTTCTGTAACTTTATTTTCAATTAAGCTAATCCAATTGAGATATTTTTACGGAAATTCATTGGTCTCCAGTTTTATAGCTGGCTGATAATGCATAAGGTGTGCTTTTTGCTTCTACTTATACTGTCTTTACATTCAAAACTCATGTTTCTACCTGTGCAGCAGAGGCTTGCTCTTGACTCAGGACAGGCTCAATTTCCATCTCAGACAACTGATCTGCTGGTTCTCCCCATCCTCCTTAAGGAGTTGTGTGCATGCCTTTTCGATAAATGTTTTTTAAACATTGGAGCTAAAGTGTGACCTATAAAAGCTGAAAGCATTTATGAGAACAAGGATAAAGCCAAACTTTCTTATTCTCAGTTTGAAAAGGTAGATTGCTGCACATACCTTTTGAATGTGATGTGAAGCAGCTGCAAATCAGTAGAGTTTCAGTGGAGTCCATGAAGCTTTGTAAAGTGGCAGTGCCTGAAGAACTGGCCCTGTATTGTTAGTCTTTAATACTGAGCTCATGGGAAACCAATAATTAGCAAGCAACTTGATCCATGTTAACAAAGTGAAGACAAAGTCCCATATTTCAAAGTGAATATTCTGACTTTTGAAGTGTCTGGCAGCATTCAGTACCAAACTTTCTGATTCATGCCTATAGTATGTGACAGTCCTCACAATAGCCATTAAACTCAAAGCCCTTGCCATTATTTGACATCCATATCTCTTCTTGGCTATGAAGTGAAATCAAAGGCCATTTATTCCACTGCTGCTCTTGTAAAGCTATCAAAAATAGTGGCAGTTTTGACACTTTCCCATTCAAAGCGATCCTACAGTATGCCCTTGTATATCACAGAAGCCTCCAAGGACGCACACTGAATGTTCAAAGTAATGATAGGGAAGTGTGAGCCATGGAATTCAGTTTCAAATCTAGGATTCATCCAAACTGAGAATGGCTTCAAATGTGTTATTTCCATTCTGACCTATTTCCCTAGGTAAGCTGTCCTTTTGATACAAGCTATACAGTTTTGGTAAGATCTGTTTTAGGTCCTTCAGTTCTCTTATCGCATTTTTTTATTTCTCAAAGATTTGTCAAATAATCCATAACAACTGAAATCCCCTTTTAGCAAGGGAGTATATATGCCAGGAGTTTAGAGAACAAAGAAATGATGCGCTACTAGTTACAGCCCAGATATGGGATAGATGGTAGTGCAATAATGTGTGTAACTACAGTCCAGACCTGCTTTATTGTCAAACTGTCGATCCATTGATTGATGTAAGAGATGCTGATTAAAACTAAAGAGAGCTACCATAATATTGATATTTTTCCTATGCAAAACCAGGAAAATAACTGCTCAAGCAGTTGAAAAATCATGCTGTTCAGGTTCTTAAAGTTGTACTGAATCTATACAGCAGAGCAGTTTTCATTTGCCTTGTGGATTTGGAGCCTTTGATATGCAGATCTCAGTTTTATGCCATTTCAGTGTTACACTGTAGTAGGAATGTGCTTCTTTAGTAATGAAATGATGAAAATGTCCCATTACCATAATACTTCAGAAGTTGTTCCTAAGTGAGAAGATATCATAAGACTATGACATAACCATGTGATGTTTGGTGTGAGGGAGAGGAGGCTGATGGCAAAATTAATGGAAGAGATGAGGTTGACTGCTAAGCAACTATATTTGAGACTTGTAGGCGGGTAACATGAGAGAGACCATCAAGTTTCTAAGTGAGGATTTATGCATATAGTATCAAGAATAAAGAGGTCATTGTAGGGACAGCCAGACTTCTTGGAGAAAATGGGTATAATTCAACATCTGGTGAGGACAGGGTATTGTAAAAACTGCAAAATAGCTTTTTCCTTTAGTTCTAGTATGTGAAAGGGGTGGTTCCCTTTTTAAAAGGAGAGAACAATTTCATAGAGCCAGAGGAAGAAAAAAATCTCAGGAGTCCAAGGTAACACAAAAATGGTAGATACAGGTATGAAAACTGAAATACTGAAAATAAGGCCTTATGATCAGATTGTTTCACAGAACTTTCTTCTAAATCCTCATTTTTTTTTCTTAAATTCTTTGATTCCTAACTTTCCGCCTCTTTCTTATTAGTACCAAAAAAGGAATGGCATAAAACTTGGGAAACAGGGAGAATATAGACAAAGGGTGGGAGGGAAGCCTTGGGAACGCATTTTTCTCCTTTTTGTACTGGGACTTGAATTTTCCACAAATACAGATCTCCTACAAATACCGACAGACTTGGAGAATGCTATGCTGTGAAGTTTTCCTTTGCTGGAGTCGATGCTACAGCTGATCAGAAGCGCTTCTGATCTTAGAGTTGTCTCCCCTCCAATCCAACAGCCTAAGGAGCTGAGGGCAATGTACTCAGGTGGATGTTAACTAAGTAGCCCAAATTAGTTACCAGTTATCAGAGGAGTCTTTGCAGTGTATTCTGATACCATCAATCAAGCCCTATATTTCTTAAATAATTTCAAATTTTGTGTTACAGGGACTTGAGAGGCTGGGAAATATTGTCCCTCCTAGTTTATAAGTGAGAACAGGCATATATATTGCTAAGAAAATCATCAGCTGCAAAGGTAATAATTGAATGTAGGATTTTGGCTGGATCTGATTTCTCTTTATAGTTTTCCTTTCTGATGTGGAATCCTAGATTGCTTACCATCAATGCAAGCCTATACCCTTCATTTGCATGACCAAAAAAGAAAAGCATAAAAAATCACCAAAAATAACCAAGGGAAAGAAGGGAGACTCTTTGAGAAGAGAGATGTACCAGGCCTTTGCAGAGGAGTGGAAACCTTAAGTGCTAAGTTATAGAAGAGCTGTCTGCCAATGTAGCCATGGGCAAAGTTCTCAATACATCTGCTGCCCTAGGCTGCTGTGTGCCTGACACCAGTGTGGCCTGCAGCATTTAGTTACCTTTACAGTATAAATACAGTTTCTCGTGCACATTTTTAACTGTATCCGACACTTCAAACCTTGGAGCAGAGAGCTGCATCCAAGTTAGGTTCCTTTTAATTTTTTCCACCACTCTTTCTATTATCTCTACCAGCAAAAGCCATGTTTTTTGCCACTTTTCAAGTGGGTTATTGACATTTGCAAACTCTCATGGGCCCTTTCAATCAATTACTGCCAAAGGCTCCCATTGTGCCAAGGGCATGGACCTTTCCCCTTGGGCACCAATTAAAATTTATTACTTTTATTCCCATAGCGCTTGCTGCAGTTGGAATTTTGGCTCTTTGCCAGGAAAACTTGCTGTGGTTTTCTCTCATTTACTACTGAAACTTTATTAAATAGCAAGAGTATAAATTGCAAAGTGTGGGTATATGCTTTGGGGAAAACAACATAATTTTAATGAAACTTTTTAATTAAACAAATCTTTCACTTGTGATCAGGGATATTAGAAAAAAAATCTTGTGAAATAATAGCTCTATTTCACATGATGGTATGGCTTCCTTCTCTTGTTTTCTTTCTCCTCCTAATATGCTTCAATTATTCTGTGACAGATTTGCCAGTAATTGCAGGGCAAATGTGACATGGGTCTTGCTGGGACTCATATTGTGTTCTGAACATTAAGGGGAGAGTGGCAGAGGGATGTGCTGCTGTGTGTGTGTCAAGTGTCTAGGACCTCAAGACTTGTCACTTCGTTACAAACTGCTAGGAACAAATGTTTTTAGTGCAGGATTATTGGTAGCAACGCTGCATGGTTTTGGTTCAAATATGTGCTGAAAAGGAGTAACATGTTTTAATGCTTATTAAGTCTTTCTACTGATGACTTTTGACTGGAATTTGTGAGGGTAGGAGAGATTGCTGACTCAGTTTGGAGGTTTTTTTGTAAAGCCATTTGGAGTTCTAGTTAGACACCTATCAAAATATTTTTAATGTAAAAAAAAAAAAAAAAAAGGGTTTTGAACTATGTGTTTAAATGTCTGCTTTTTGCCATCTCCCTGGGTTTAGGATCTCTGAGATCATCTCAGAATATGTTCAATATTTTGCCAAAACCTTATCCCTTCTTAAGGTTAGATGTTACAAGCATGTTTTGGCATTACTGAAAAATGAAGCTCTTTTTTAAGACTGAATTATCCTTTAAATGGTCAGGTATTAACTAGATATTGGAAATTTGCTGAAGGGTTCTGAATCATTATGATGATGAATAATTTGCAAAAAGAAACAGAGTGTATCAGTTTAACTCTGTTACACTAAAGGATTTGACTTTCTAAGAAAATAGCCTATAGAGGATAAGGTAGGATAATTCCTGCTACTATTTCTGTGTTTGGCTGTATTGACACTTTCAATTCCTTTTCCCTTCCACTTTGGGTATAAGGTGGTCTCTTTTTTGCTGCATATTGCCTGCTAAAAAAATGTTTTGCTCAAATCTTTTACTTTTTTGGCAATTAGTGGCCTAGCTTGTGTATGCAGAACAATTTCCATACTTTAACGCCCAAGACAGATAATGGTCAAAGCCTTCAGTTATCAGCTAGAACCAAATAACCTTATATTTGGTGACAAAAAGGGTAGTCTAGTGATGTGCATAGTTAAGACCAAGAAATATTTTTTCGTCATCTACAGAACTGAGGCATCTTAACTAGAAATTAGGTCTTCTCTTGGGTTCGTAGTCTTCCTTTACTGGGATTTGTTGAACTTTTCCACAGTTATTCAAAGCTGTCTCTTTTTTTTTCCATTATATGTGGTATAAATGAACCAAGCCTGTTGACAGCCACTGATAGTTTCATTGTTCAGAAGGATACACAAGAGAAATATTTATCTTCTGATCCAGAGAAGGTTCCAGCACTTATGCAAGAATTGTGTGTAAATTTTGGTTGGTTTCACACATCCATCTTAAGGCTCCCAGATACACCTTCAGGAGAAACTTTTTTCTACAGTCTTCCCTGGAATAAGGCCACTGGTATCCACTGGACCAATCGCTGGAAATCTTGGCAGTCCTTTACACCCTTCTCCCCCTTTACTGCTCTTTTTGTTCACTTGTTTGCTTTTGCCAGTTCCAGAAGGTTGTTTTAGAGGTGAATCAGGCTCAAGATGGATTTTTATTTTATTTTTTTTTAAGTCTAATAAACTTGGAAAAATAAAACTTTCTGAATTCGAGACTGGATTAACTGCAGGAACAGATTTGTCAAGCCCTTCTAGATACTATTTCATATATTATGGGGAAAATAAAAAGTATATAAAAGTAAAAATAAAAAGGTTTTTATAGAGGAGTTGGAAATTTCCCTAAGGAAAAACTAAACCCCCCTACTTTTTTTGACCACTGGCAGTGGTAAATAAAAAATTATGATTTATGATGCAACCCACAGGGATGAATGCAAATTTTCTATCTTCTGAAGCCTGCAGGAGCTTGCTGTGTTTGCATGATAAAGCGGACATTTATCATCTGTGCCATTATGTGCTTTAATATCAGAAATCCAAAACAATACCAATTTTGAAGTCTTTATATATGGGGAGAGGGTTAAAAACTTGTGATTCATTATAACCATCATGATGAGAAACTGAAGTACTACAGTACTACTTCTTGAGAAGTGAGAGGCGGAACACCCAAACATTTTTGCCTTGCTGAGACAGCTCCCTTCATAGCTGAAAGGAAGCAATCTAGATGAAGGTGGAGAAGACAAAGGACAAGAACTTTTTTCTAATTAACATTTACAGAATAATGGATTTTATAGGCCTTACTGGCTAAAGTAGCATCTGTCCTGAGATTATTGGTGTCCAAAGAGGGCTTGACTTTATCCTGAAGCTTTTAATGATATTTGAATTATAGAAGCAGTAGTGTCTTCACTTTCTTTAAGGTATGCTAGCCAATTAGTCTAATTTTGAGTCTTGGTTTAACATTTGTACTATTTTCTGTAATACCAAGCTGCTGCTGCTTGGACAGCTTTAAAAAAAAAAAATCACCAATGTGTAACAGTTCTCTAGAAACACTTCCCTTATTCTGAGAAATCTCCCACCATGTTTTCACGGTGTGGTGACAGGAGGTGTCATTGGCTGAGTTAGCAGGCAGTAGCAGAGATTAGACAGAGTTTTGGGCTTGGTTTTTAGATTCATGGCATTATACCAAGACTGATATCTCCATTATAACATTTTTTAATGTCTCAGGCTTGGCTGCTTATGTGCTGTTTTCCTCATTTTTCAGAGCGCCTATAAAGGTAGCTCTGAACATGAATTTCTTTGTTCTTTCCAGTGAGGTATTAGCTTCAGTGTTTGGTGCTCAAGAAGTCCCTTTTCTATTTTAACATTAGCACAAGTGCAGGTATTTGCTGTTAACTCACTCATGTCAGAAATGCTGTTAAGGTTCTGTTTCCTCTCAGGGCCAGGTCCTTTTGCCAACGGTTACATCTGTGTCCTTAAACAGAGAAGGCATTTTCTGCATTATGCAAAAAGGCTTAAGGGATTGCAGGTCATGATGTTGTAGAAAGCTGTGTTCGAGAAAAAGACGACACGGGTTTTGGGAATAAAGAAGAGTTCTGCTATTGCTTTACTTTCAACTTCGGCCCATTCTTCTTTCTCAGAACAATAATTTAGAAAAATACTGATTTGATTTAGGATCCTTTAATGTGAACATTAGGACAGACAAAAACTCTGTAGCTATTGAGAGCACTGATTCCCAAAGGACAGCATACGGCTTATCTAACATGCAGTTCATAGTGTAATAGACTTTTCCCCTTTACAGAAAAATAAGATTTGGAGGATCATCCTTAAGGACTGGATTTGAACAGGACACCATAATTATGTAGGTGGAATTATACATACAGATAAAGCTGTGGGTATGAACACTAGCTACACTGGATGGATGTGTAGATACTTACCTTCCCACAATATCTATGCAGTACACATCCTTTAAATAAACAACAAAATAAGAAAGGTTCATAACAGCATTTCTTTCTTTTCTAATGGATGATAATGATCAAGCACTGTACATTAACTGGTTAGCTGTATGCACTATGCTTGTCACAGCAGAGACCTGCAAACCCAGAGGCAATAAAATAATAATGGTGTATGTATTATTGCTTTATTAGTTGTGTCAACCTGTCTGTTTACTTGGCCCTGTAATTAGGAATGTGACATTAGCTTTTCAGGTGCAGGCTGTGGTTACAGATGTTCTGAAGGTCGAGGAATTTTTTTAATATAAAAGCAACAAAACTTTAGTAGAGTCATGAGCATAGAGGTAAGTGAAAGCTTTAGTAGAGTCACGACTATAGAAGTAAGTAAATATCTAAGATGGCTAAGTAATTTTTTTTCAGAGTGTTGCGGATTCTGACACTTAACCACTGCTTGACTACTTTTCTTTGACATTAGAGCATCTAAAAGTATGCTACATGCACCTGTTTTTACCTAAGGTTTCTTTATGACTCCTGATTAAAATGGCTACGTCCCCAGTATCTTTCAAGAATGTGCCTAAATCTACTCTAAGGCCAGATTTGCAACCATGATGAGTGTAAGGTAAAAAGAAACTCAGTGGGGAAACAAATGAAGTAAAAACCCACTATTTTATCTGGGTTCAAGCAGTCACTTGCTTTCTGTGGTGATAGCTTAAATGAGATTGGTTGTCACCGTGTGGTTTATCTTGAGCAGATAAGTCAACCATGAAGTGTCTATTTAAAGATGTTGACAGTATTTGCAGTGAGTTAGAGCAGGAAGGAGCAATATGTTTGTTAGAGCAATATGTTTGGCTCATTTTTTGCAGCTGCTGGATAACAAAAGCTGTGAGATAAATGTGCATATTCAAGAATGTAGCTTCATAGAGCTAAGTTAGGATGCAGTGCATGTAGCCAAATCTGTTTATCGATTTCAGGAACACCTCCATCATAAAACTGTGGCTGGGTTGCTAAAGATGACTATAATACAGCTAGACCTTAGGCTCCGGAGTATGGCTGTCTTGCAGCCAGCTCCTTTAAGTGACAGCCCAGCAAAACCTAGGCTGGCTTTCAGCTCATGCAGCTACCACCACCAATGCAGATATGGTGGTCTGGACTTTTGTAGGGGTTACAACAGGTGGTCAGGAAGTTGGGGTGTTTTTTATGTGGCTAAAACCTATGTTACTGCATCTCAAGTGATACTAATATTACAAGTAATGGAATAATATTCATTCCTGCAGGAGTAATACTTCCAGAAAGTAATGGGGAGCTGAATGTGAACAATATGTCAAACTCCAAACTCTTAAAATTTGTTATATCAGGTTTTTCCTCACACCTGTTCCCCAATCTGCCTCATAATTTTGAGGAAACATCTTGATGCTCTGTGCCTTGGTTTCCCCATGTGCAACTACTAGCTTCTCACCTTTACGAAATTGAAATGTAGTTCACCAAGAGATGCTTCAAATTTCTTTGGGTGAGGTGCTGCTTAAGTGCAAACTATTTTTATTAATAGTCAATTCATGTGCATCATAAAAATAGGCTTCCACTATAAAAAGTGTTATATTATTCAATATATCTAAATTACAGCCATAGTAAAGCTGCATGTATAGATTCTATTTGGAATTATATGAATAGGTGCTACATTATGCTATATACTCTAGTACATTATTGCTTTGTGAGAGATATACTGTCTGTACCGCTTGATATGGGAAAAGCATTTCTTTGAGTTAAAAGACATTTCCTAAGCTAGATGCACAAATATTTTATGAAAACATGAATAAGTGGAGCAGATTCATCAGAAAGAACGAATGGAGAG
>NW_010582994.1:243446-286935 GCF_000705375.1 Tinamus guttatus
AACAGCATCTCTCTAGGTTATCTGCTTTCAAATTCTCTGTAGCAGAAGGACTTTTTGCTCCTTAAAATGCAAAAGCTTGGGGAAAAAAGTCTCATCCCTTTGGAAAATCCATCCCTAAATGTCATAAAATATTACTCAGTAATCCATCATATCATTCACACTGACAGCTGCTGTGGTCCAGCTTGAGTTTAATCTAAAGTGAAATTAGCCCACATGTTTCCTCCTGCTGGGTCAGGCTTTCATTCCGCATGGGTCCTTTCCCAGTGGTTTTCAAGGGACAGAAGGTCGTGATCAGAGTCAGCATTAATGGTGCTGAATGTGTAATAGGAGAAATACCTTTCAGAGGCACAGAAGGTCAGGCAGGTGGGATCATCCCACCACAGTGGTAACAAAACTTTTTTTTTTTTTTCATCAGAGTATTAACGAAGACATCATATATTGATCAATAGAATGTTGAAGATATGTCATTAAACTAATAATATGCATAGGAAGCCCCTTTTCTTCACAGCTCCCCTCTTTTTATGTAGCCCCCTCTGTTCCCAGAGTGCAAATAAGGAAATAAGAGCTTCAAAGCTCTCCTTTTCCAAACATGGATAAGCACTGTCCTCATGACCTTGTTTATCCTGTTGCATGCCTTTTAATGGCTAATTGCTGCTCTCTTCAAAGACTTACCAAGGAAAATTAAAATCCATAAGTAAAGGACTGAGCTATAGCTCATCTCTGCTTAATTTGGACTGTTGTTTTTGAAAATTTCCCTAAGTAGCTAACACTTTTAAAAGGGGTTTGGCATCGAGCAGCCGAACTCAAAGTGCCCGTAGCTTGGATTTTGCAGAAAGGCTCTCAACTGTTGCATCTTGTTTTTTCAGTGATTCCTCCCTAAACATGCATGCACAGATCTGAAAACACATGGTAGTCAGTATCTTAGCTGCTTTAAGCTACAAAGTGTTTTACAGATTAATTACTAGATGTTTATTTTGAAGAGTTGAGTTTTATCTGAACAATAATTTTAGAGGACGTTTTAATGGAAGAGTGCCTTCTTCCAGTGGCAATACACATTTTTTTTTTAATCGTGCACATTTATGTGAGGCAGGGAATTAAAAACAAAAAAATCTTTACTTCCTTTCCCCATTCTACCTGAAATATATCATCTTCTAGGGAAGAATGTTTGTGGGTCTGTTTAACTGCATGCAGTGAAACTACAAAAACATTTATGTGAGGAAAGAAATAAGGAAATGATCTCTTGCTGAAGTTGCAGAGTTGATTTAGGCAGAGAGAATGCAATTAGCCAAGGTAAAATATGCCTGAGAGAACAGAAATCACTAACATCATTCCTGAGCACAGTGCTGTAAGAATTTAATGGATGCAAGTGGTCAGTGCAGTAGCTTTTAGTGTTGCCTGGAGGACTGTAAAGAATTAAAAGGAACAATAACAAAATTAGGTAGGAAGAGGGATTTTTTTGGGGAAGGTCTTTTTAAACATGTCGTATATATGCAAACCTTAGCTAGGGTATCTACGAAAGGCAAGTATGTTTTCTGGTCATTCAAGGGGAAATTTGTTTGTACTTCATTGTTCAGTTAGCAAAAGCAGTTATGGTATTGAGTCTTGGTAGCTGGATTTAGATAGGACTTTACATATATAAAAGAAACTACATTAAATTGATATATCCTTCAGTGATGTTCTGGATTCAGGAACAGAAGGCAGATTTTGTCCCTGCTACTGCACTACCAATCTGTCATGATATCAAGAATTAGCTTATTTAAAAATCATTGTTCTATGGCTCTGAATCATCATTATGCTGTATAGCTATGTGATGATTCAAAGTAGATAGCTTCAACAAAGGGTAAGGTAGCCACAAGGGAAAAACAAAAAAGAAATAAGAAAAGCCAATGTTCTTTGTTTAATAAGAGGTGGGTCTTAGGCTGAGGAATAATCAGAATAATATTTTTTTGCTTTGATTTTAATTGCAGTTATAGCTAGAGTCATTTGAAGAACATGAGTCTGATTATTGTGTCCTCTACCCTGTTTAAATTACATTTACTAATTTAACACAGTATTAAAAGTTTATGGTAAAAGTGAGAACAAAGTCCATTATTAATGAAAAATAAGCATGCACAGAGAAAAGTAAAAAGTGAACTGGAACAAAAACTTGGAAACAAACAATCCAAGCCTGTTCTGGAAGTGGTATGTAAGTTGAGATTGCTTTAAGTGAAAATTTATCAGCATTCTAGAAGCATAGAATCTAGTTTTAATCATGACTTGACTGTTTGAAAATCAGCCATTCATTTTACCAGTTGAGATTTCTTGATCCAAAACGTGCTGCAGTCAATAAAAAGACTCCCTTTGAATACAAAATGAAATTATTCTGATCAGCCCAGCAGAAGAGCTTCCTTTGTTTCACCACTATGACAACCACTATGCAAACTCCAGAGCACAGCAAAATAGTTCGGATGATGATATTTTCTTTATGGGCCTGGGAAAAACCTGGGCTCACAGCATTCCAGAACTCCTCAGATAGCATGTTGTTTCAGAAGGCATTAGAACCTCTAATCTTTGAATGCCTAATAGGTTAACCCCATAGGTGTAATAATTGTAATATTTCACTCAGATTTCCATTTGTGTCGCATATGTGAGCTTATATAGTTAGCCTTTAGTCAATATATTGGTTTCATATACTACTTATAGCCCAGGGACATTTCCCTGCCAGATTGGCACATGGTATTTAAGAAATAACATGAAATATATACAAAATGCTCCTGGTAATTTAGTAGTCAACAATGTTCACATCAGGAAACCAATATTGCAGTCAGCAGTGGTTAATATCTTGTATATCTTTCCTAGGTTGTTCTTGTAAACCTGACATTCACTATAAAACTTAGTCAAGGGAAGCCACTTGAAAAAAGGATGCAAGATGACTTTTAGAATAATGTTTGTACTGGTGTTCTAGAGAAAATCCCAGTAACATCATGTGAGGTGACAGCTTTTAAAATGCTATCCAACCAAGTATCTGCATCCAAGTGTTTGATGTAAAAGCCCATGTACCTGTGTGTCCATTTGCAGAAATACCGATTTCTGCAAAGGAAGTCTCCTTTTCCTTTTTACTAGTTTGTGTGTGTGTATTTAAGGGCATAAAGGTCTAAAAATACTAAGTAATTTGTCTAAATGCCCTACCCTAGTATCCTAGTCATTGGGCAAGGTTCTGTCTTCAGAAGTTCCTGCTTCAACTGAAATGTTGCAGAGGAGATGGTACGTTTAATCAATGGAAGGTCAGCAGCATTGTGAAGGTCTTTGGAGGCCATGTAGAGAAGAGTGATAGGCTTGTAATTAGAATGAAGGACATGTTAAAGCAATACCTTATATATTTAATATGTACTTAATTTTTCATTAATTAAAAACATAAATTCTTACCAAACTCATTTGAAGGGAATATTTAGAATGATGTAATTAATAGCACAACTTGCAAGAATGAAAAACCTTCTGCATTGGTAGCTGGCTGTAGGGTCAACAGCTTCTTTGCCTACTTGCAAAGTTTGCTCTTCCTATCTCATGCAAACGTTCAAGGTGCTGTGAAATTCATCGCAGTATGCAGTGGAGTGGTGGCACACACCAAGTGTATTTCCACTAAGCAGACAAACACAGCAGGCTTTTGTTCCCCAGCTTTCAGAAATATGAGTGGTTGCTTGTACTTAAATTTTGAGACTTATATCATCCTATACTTGCATATTTTATGTTTTTTTTTGTTTTTAATCAAATTCATTGGTCACATGGCAAAAGATGCTCACTGATTTATTGCCTTGTTAGGGGCTTCATCAGAAATCTTGATGGAACTGTGAGAGAAAGTGACTAAGTTCTGCTGTAGTGCACTATACTTGTGTTTCTTGGAAAAACAAGCTGAGTGCTGGAAAAACAGAACATCTTATCTTTAGCTAGGATCTCCAAGCTGTCCATAGGCACTGTCTGAGGTAACCTCAGAAAGTCTTCTGGGAAAAACGTCTTTAGCCAGCTTCTATAAACGAGGAAGTCTTAAGGTGCAGAACACCCACAAGGCTATGGAGGTGTTCTGCACCTCAGAGGATCTAGGTGCAATCATGAATAGTAGTCCAGAATCACATATGGAACATCTTCACTGTTTTTATTAAACCCTTATGGGCATAAATATTTACAAAAATGCTCTAGCTTACCCTGTATAATACAGCCTGGCAGAATAACTCATGCCATGAGCTCCTGCTCCAGAACACTGTACAAGTATTTAAAGAATTCCATAATGCACTGTTTGTGTGGCGCTTTTTTGTTTCCTTTTTGAAGAACTGAAATTTTAACCCTGTCAAACTACTCCATAATAGAAACTTTCAGTATCATAATTTCTAGGACAGTCTAGGATCCTGCTTGTAAATCCAGGTTACTCTCTGCCAAGTACTTACCGTTCAAAAAGCTTTGCTTTACATATTTCTTTTTGCCTGCGATTCTCTTGTAATTTAGTTTTCCTTCATTTAGTTTTCCTTCATCCCTGTCTTTGCAGAGCAACAGTGCAAACAATTTTCTGCCTGGGGTGGGAGGAAAGAAGTTGTAAACTGGTTGAAGTATTTTATTGTCTCCTGATGAGCCGAAACAAAGAACAGGATGAATTTGCAATTGAAATAAGTCCAGCAGATACTGGGAGCGTATTGTCCAATGGATCTGAAGTAGAAGATTTGTGGCATTATAGCCTGTGTTGAGGTTTAATGAAGCTGCAGTAGAGAGGCCAACAGGCTGGCTCAGTGGAGGTGTGGGAGTCTGGGTGCCATGGAGCCAATACTCTGCTGAAATATTTTCTCCGAGCAGAGAACTGTAAGATGCTTGGCCATGTAGACAAAGTCTGAAATTACTGGAGAGGTTGCACAGCTGAAGTTAGACCAGAGAAAACTGGTCCTCCAAAAATTTCCAGATACAGATTAATACCACAGAGTTTTTAAGCTAAGCAATATCAGCTCATAGTATATAACACTATGCCAACCGACTGAAAATCTTATATTTCTGAAGGACTTGCTTGAGCATCTTGGAAACTAGGCACTTCAAAAAGATGATGTCTGGGCAGGAGTGGAGATTGCTGTTGGTTTCTATAACAATTGCAGAGTGATTTTTCCCTTTGATGGGGACGATGCTGCACTTATAGGGGTTATGGTATGAATTAATTAACATGCTTGTGCTTAAAACCACTTTGAAGGTTTGCTGCTTTTTAAATTGAACTCTTCTGGAGAGATCGTAGTTATTTAATTTTGCAATATTTAATTTACTCCTCAAAAATAGGTGGAAAAGAGATTTGTGTACTTTGTTCATCAAACGTTTGCTACTTATAGGAAAACAGCCACTTGACATAACTAACCTAATGAGCCAACTAAATTAGATTGTCATCCTGCATAAGACCTGCGGATTTTTTTTAAATGATGTGTTTCTCTGTAGTCTGATCAATCCCTATTCTCCATATTTTTTCCTGTATTCGGCTTTACTTTTTTTTTTTTGGGGGGGGGGCAGGAAGGGATATGGTGTTTGTGCCCTATCAGGCATGACATGGCTGGGATCCTTCTGTAAAATCCTTAATGTTGTCATTGTATAAATGAAAATCATATTCCATGTGCTGCAGAGTGGGTTTAGCAATTCAGTAGATGGCATCCTGTAAGTATATTGAAGATATTTTATTGCAAAAGTACTATTACTTGAATGAGAGGTTAATTTAGTGTTATAAAATTTAACTGTTATTTTATAATCCAGGATTTTTTACAGACCCTGGAGTAGATAAAGCCTGTTAGTTTTGGCCAAAATTACAGAGCCGCTATATTCTACCTTACAGATTCCTAATTGCATTTTAGGGGTAGGTGGAATGAAACCTTTCTCTCTTCTCAATGGACTGTAGTCAGGTGAACCTTTGTGATTTTTTTTCTGTCATAACATTTTATTATTGTTGATTGATTTCTTCATGGTGAGACTGAAAAACACTGGCTACCTTAGACACTTCTAGGGGAGAGTTGCGGGGAAGTCGAGAGCTTCGTGTCAGCCTGACCTCTCATACCTGGTTCTCTAGGGCAAGGGCCAGTATTTTATTGATACCTGCATGGAGCAGTAGAGTCCTGAAATACCACTGGACTGCTGGAATGGTGAAACAATGCTAGTAATAATTAAGAGCTTTAATGGGAGAGAATTATATGAGATTATGAATGACTCCAGGAAGGGAAAGTCATCTATCTACTGAACAAAAATCGGAGAAAAAGATATTGTAATAGTGGAGGGATCAAAGAGAGAGGAGGAAAAAGGAGGAAGGGAATCAAGATGGAGGAGGGATTAACTGGATTAACCACAGGGGATTTACAGAATCACAGGTAGGGAGTTCTTGCAAAGCAGGTTGTGATTTTTTTGTTTGTTTCTTTGAGCATACAATGCATTAAATAATTTGCATAACATTCCCAGGCCCTGTGGCTTAATCTTTACAGTTCTGAAAAATTCTTTATTTGAGGGGGATTTAATTCTCTGAAGAATTTAGGGCCAGATCTACAAAGAGGTTTAGCACCAACTCTTTTCTTCTTTTGACTGTGATGGGAGTTGTGTACCTAATTAGGGCTTAAATATTTAGCCTCCTGTGGAGCTTGGACATAGTTCTCTTTTCTGTTTTTTATTGCATTCATGGAAGTTTGATATTGCATTTCTCAGAAATACAATGTGGAACAAAAATATTTTAGAGTCAAAAATAAGTTTCATTTCCTCCTGGGATTCAGTTGTGGGGAGAATTAAGCATTTTAAAATTACTTTTTATTAAAAAGTGTCTACTTGCAAAACAAAGTAATGTTTTGGAATATGTTTTTTTAAATGTTTCACTTTGAAATGGTTAAAATAAAACACTTGGGCTTTTCTGGTATTCCCCCCTGGGTTTGTTCCAGCTGAAAATAGTTTCCAAAATTGAAGAGATAAGTGAATTTAGAGTGTTCCTTCTAAAATGTCATTTTTTTGGAATAGATAAAATTATCTAATTCCCCACATCCCCTGGGAAAAGTCTCTTTCTGCTTCTTTGAAAATAGAACCATGTATCTGTCAGTGTTTTTGAGAGACATAGGCTTTTGCTTGGGTATCTTGAATGAACCATGTTCTGCAGGCAGCTTTGAGAGCTGGTCACTATATCTGCTTTCTTACTGTTGCTGACTCAGGATCATGGCATTATTATGCTCTGTAGATTTGAACAAAGGATAAACTAATGACCAATAAGTCAAGCAGGCGTTCTGCATGAAATTATGTATATCTTCATATTAATGGCTTTTTGTTTTAATCAGATGCTGCTCTTGTCCATACATGTACACCTGTGTTTGTGTAGGGGCAGATGTTGCCATAATAGGAGGATACGTGATTCGTGATTTTGTGACATGGGACTGTTCTTGTGTCAGGATTGTACTTTCTCAACCTTCCTTCTCTCCTATATCCTCACTGGTTTCACCCTTAGACAGTTAGCTGTAGAAGGAATAGGCAGGAAAAGCAAATGAACAAATTCCTAGATTCCCACAGGTAATCTGGATAGCAGCTAAAAAAAAAAAAAAAAGGCAGTAACCTGTAAATACTTGTTAACAGTATTTGCTAAGTGACACCTGCTTTAATATCCTGTCAAAGAACTGGTTATTACAAGGTCTTTGAAAGCCTCTCTATGTAATCCTTGTTGCATTCTGGATTTGTTGATCTTTACTTGCTTTTCATAATTCTACCCTATTTTAGGGGAATGGGAAATACATTCTATTCATTATTTTTTCTATTCATTAACGTGTCTGAACATGACTTATCAAAGCTATACAGGGTGTTCAGCGTTCATCTGAGGACACAGATGAAATGTGATGAAGTTGTAATGGAAGAGGAAAAATAAAATAGATTGCAAAAATACAACTTGATCATTCTAGGATCTGTGAAGGGCTGGTCTTTCTTATTTTCAAGTTGTGTTGGAAGAATTTCTCAAAGGAATTAAATTTAATATCTTCAAATGTTGCTTGTACACAGAACCATTAACTGTTTCTTCAGTAGCTGGGTGCTTAGGGGGAAGGTCTCAGTGCCGCAAATAGTGCCTGCTGTTGGAGCGGTTCTTTTCATTAACTTTGAAAGGTCATCTATTATTCTCCCTAAAAAAGAGAGAAGAAAAAAAACAGAGGAGAGAAGAAAGAAAGAAGAAAAAGTGTGCTTGCTCTGCAACTGCATTGTGTGCCTAACAAGCTAGAAAATCTTGCACAGTAGAATGTGGGCCTGTTCGTAAAAATAACATTTTCTTAAAACACCGTGTTTGCACACAAATTTGTAGGTACTAAAATTGATATTTGTGTGTATATAATAAAAATAACATTTTCTTAAAACACTGTGTTTGCACACAAATTTGTAGGTACATATATATACACACAAATATCAATTTTAGTATGTGAACATATATATGAAATAGTTTTGGGGTTTTTCTTTGTGTTTTTTTTTTAAGTTTTCATTCTATTAGATTTCAACTTTTTATAAAACAAACAATTCGGGAATAAGATAAGTTTGGCTTCCTTCCAACTTTGTTTTTAGTAACCCAATGACATAAATCATAGAGTGGTGGAAGGGACAGACCATCAGCTACGTGGTCACAGGTATTACATAATTAACCTCCACAGTGCCACTGGAACCTCTCCCATACATGCTGATTTTAAACTTCATATACTCTTTTTAAACTTGACTGGTTATACTGAATTATCCTCACAGGATTTTGATTACGTGCAAATAATTTATTGGGCCGATAAATGAAATGCTAATGTATGGACGGGCGTTAATATTGTTGCATGTCCTCTTTAGCCTGGGCAGTGTAAAGTGGTGGGGCTTGGTTTAGGTCAAAGCAAAAAGAGTTTAAACTGAGTCTAATTATCCTAGGTGTAGCTGAGGCTAAAAGTACATGCACAGGCTGTTAAGCTGGAACACCGTAGATTTTTAAGCTGAAATGAGTTGACTGTTAAGTCTGAAGTCCCAGTACTGATTTGTTCCAGTGTTACCCAGATCAAAATTGGGTGATGATTTTTTTTAAGGTACTATGAAAATCGGGACTGGGATTTATGAAGCATTGATTTTAGTGTAACTAGTTATCCTTGAGAATAGACCATTAAAATGAGGCTGCGTTAAAGCAACGAGTGTACGATTTCCCCCTTAAGGATAGCAGAATTTTAAGATCTTGTATTTCATGAATTGCAGGGAAGGGAGTGAGAAGTTGAGTTGGATGAGAAATAGCAATCTGCAAGGCATGAAGATAATACTAAGGATATCTAACAATCTCTCACTTCTGCAGTGCTGGCTCTTGCATAACATCATTGGTCCTGTTGTTGTCATCTCTCAGTGTGAATATAATTTAAGGTCTCTGGGACAAATGCCTTGCATTTTATTTGCAAGTCCATTGCCTCTGGGACTGTATAAATAATGCTCTGATTGGAAGGCAGAGAATTCCAGGTTTCCAAAGATATAAAAGATTAATTTCTAGGCTGGGGCCCTTATAAGCTATCAAATCTTAAATTTGTTTGCACCTCCTGGAATATGTCTGCTTTTCTGGCACTGGTTGGGATCTTAATGTATTGAGTTTGATGCCTTCCAACATTGAAGGTTTCTCATATTCTTGGTTTATTTGCACATATACACATATATATGTTGTGTGTGTATATACATAGAGAGTGTGAAGGTAACATGATTGGATCTAAAATCCCCTAGTTCTGATGTTCAGAAGAGCAAATTCTTTTGGGACTCAGAAAAAAATGGGGGAGATAAAGTGGTATTGATGAAGCAGCCTGACATGATGATCTGCTTCCAAATAAAGCCTCTGTCTGATGTGAATCAAGCTAGCAATATACCTTTCTAGTAAGAGAGAAAATCACCTTATAAAGCATATTCGCATGGCCTTCTGCAGGCTCTTCACAAACATTCCAAAGCTATGGAGTTATCGTTTTTGACTTCCTCTCACAATCAAGAGACTCATCTGGAGAACAGTTCAGCTCAGCAGTCTAATAAAAGGTGAATTTCCACCTCAAGCCAGGCTGCTGGGGCCGTTACAGGTCCTCATGTTCTGCTGTGCACCCCACTCGCTGCTTGCATTTCCTGCTTGTCCTGATGCCAAAGTAGGTTGAGTTCAATGAGTACCGATATCAGTATTAAAGGAGGAGCCCAAAAATCTGCAACTAGAGGTAGGAGAGACAAGAGAATGCTAATACTTATGACTTAAAATAGATTTTTGTGATATTGGATGCTGTGAAGTTGATATTTTTCTCTCCTCCGGCATGGTAGAGGCTCTAATGTGAGGCAGTATGACTACTCTTCTCCCTCCCATCTCTTGCAAGGGAACCAGGCAGTCAAGGCAAAATACAATCAGGATTCCAATTTTTTATTCTTCCATACTTGTTCTGTGGTGTTAATTGATTTCACTGCTATGAGAGGACTAGAGAGAACAGATGTCAATATGGGCAGGGCCCCCTAAATTGGAATATTCTTAATAACGCTTCTGTAAGTGCTGTGGAAGACTGTGGAGAGAAGGCTGTATCTAGCAACCATACTCATAGAAGTAAGTACAGTTTTCCAGTGCCCATGAGGAAAAGGCCAGCTAAATTTGGAAGGTGGCAGTTTTCTCATGCTTGAATCTTACTCCTGTGCTTTAGTGTCCAACGGTTGAGGACATTGGGTTTTCTGGAATTCTGCCATACTATTCGTTGCTTAAATTGTCTTAACTGGCTTTATGTTGCAGGAGAGCATGGAGGAGGTAGATCTGAATATACTGAGAGGAAAGCTGTGCCAAATCAGCACCTGTATCAGACATCTGTTCCACTTATCAGCTAACAAATCATGTAATTAGCTCAGATGCATGCCTACAAAAAAGTGCAAGTGTGACAGTAGCTGTAAACGATGCTGTAAACTGTAAAGTTTACATTTGTCTCCCTGTATGCCCTCTGGAGCAGAGGGAAAACCCACATGCTCACAACTGCTGCTGTGCCTGACAGCATGCTCACAACTTAATTGTGTGCTTGCAGGAGTGTGATTTTCCGATAGAAAATGTCCTAGAGAGTTGGTTAACACACAGCAGAGAATTTTTATAAGGCTTTTAAAATTAATTTTAATGGGTGAGAAAAGCTGGCTGAGGTTTCTGAACTAGCCACATGCTAATATAAAAGCTACTTCATCCAGCACCCAAGCGCATATTGAATGTTCACTGGAGTTTAAAATCTCTGGTGAATTTTCTGTAGCTATACAGCTGCCTAATGTTATTGTCAGAACAGATTTACAAGCGACCCATAAACCTAACAAGAAAGGAAAACTAAAAGGCTGGACACTGGACAATATTATTTTCTTTATTGACTTTCTCTAAATTTGAGTTGTTAATTGTTTTCTGGGTGCAACTTTTATTCAAGCTTAATAGATTAATTGGGTGATCTGGGTGGAGCTGTAAACTTTGGTTTAGAAAAACAGTTCTTATCATGCAGTAACATGTGTTGGTTGCCCTGGATTTTGATTTAGACTGTGGAAAGAGTATTTTTTTCAGAACTTCTCCAGAGAACAGGGATATCCAGGGGACTGAGAACTGGACATACTGGCCTTTAATCTTGGTTTTACGTAGTAAGTCTGTTCTAGAATACTAAGTGTCATCAGTGGCAAAGTAATCAGTGGTGTTAGAAATATTCCTCAGACCGACTGTATAGGCCAGCAGTTACATGAGTCATTGAAAGCAATAGCCTGTCTGCATTTATGTTGAAGACACTTCAACATAGGGGAAGGGGAATATCCCTTGACTGTTTTATGTGTTCTGTGAATTATTAAAGAAATTCAGGCCTCCAGGAGCTTGAATTTTCTAAACAGATTTCTCTTGACTCCAAGGAGCTTTGGATCAGGCACCATGGAAGGTGCAGGCTTGGCTCCTTTGGCAGTGTTTCTTGAAACACTTCAAAACAGCTTTTTGTGCTTGTCAAGTCATGCTAGTTGTTTGTTATTTGACAATGGCAGTGTTTGAAAAGAAATGGTGGAAGTCAGGAACTTTGAAACTTAACCAAATGACAAGAAATATATCAAAGACGTTAAAACTGTATGGACGAAGCTATGGAGATGATGCCCTAAGGAAACCATTCCAACTCCAGCTTCTATGAATGTGTAATCTGTCTCTCTCTCTTCCTCAGTGTAGGAGTTTCAACTGAATGATTTTTAACTGTCTTTTTCTTTAAAGCAGGGATTCACTGTATTGAAAGCTATTCAGGGATTGGGACTGAAATGACACACAAGTTTCTATTTGTCAGCAACACTTTTTTTATAGTTGACAGCAGATATAAAGGTTGATTGTCCCCAAAAGAAGATACTTAGGCCATAAGTACATAATAGAAAGACTGTCTTATAGCAAAGACCCTGCACTAATGAATTTGAGGTGTGGCACTTGGATCTTGTACAGGCTTTCTTGAGTCTTTTAATGCATTAATTGCTATTTAATTGCCTTGTGCCTTATCTTTCCATAATAAAAAGTGAATGTTGAGTAACTTGCCCTATCAGAATTTTGAAAGCATAGCTCACAATACACATGAAGTAATCATATTTTCCTGAGCTCATTGGCCCCATAGAGATCACTGGTAGATAGACATAATTAGCATCGTACAAGTGATGTAAATTTGCCAGTTATATTTTAAATAAAAAATATTAAGTATTTTTAAATAATAATTTAACTGATCAGTTGTAGAAATGTTAATCACTTATTAGCTTTTAAAATTTAAAAATTGGGTACATCATTATGTATTAAAATTTGGGGACATGGAGGAAAAATTCTAATTTTTTTAATGAATCAAGTACAATACAATATTGTCATAAGAGCAGGTTAAGAAAATGCTTTTCAAATTATTCAATAAAAATCCCTAGCAAAATCTGTTATGTGTAATCTGTTATGTATCTGTGTATGTTCCTAGCTGTAATTCAGTGAATTCTGTTTTTTATAATGATAGTTCAGCTGCTTAGCATGGCAAATGGCTTGTTGGAGTTTCTAAATTAAGCAATTATAGGGAAAAGATCTTCACCAGATTCAATAATTATTACAAAATTGTAACTCTTTTTATAGTATGAGTAACCAAAAGTGATCATGCATTGTGCAAAGTAACCCACTGTAATCACCATGAACATTTTTTTTGTTTACTGGACAATGACAGTGTAAGTCTATGACAACTTTCATTTTGAGGACCTGGATGTTCAGGATATAACAAAGTTCCTTTCTTTTAAGGCATTTTTTTTTCTCTCTATCTCTTTTCTTTAGCCTTAAGAGAAGCTTTCTCTTGTTATTAGAATAGGGAAAGCAGAAAATTCAGCATGAACTCTCTCTCTGGTTGCTTTGGTTTTATTCACTGCCAAGACATTCCTTTAGCAGGGTTAGTGCATTGACTGGGGAAGGAAATTTTTTTCTGAATGGTCAATTAATCTGTAACTACTGGGCTTAGTAACCTGTTTATGAACATGGGTCATGGTCGGAATTGGTTGCTAAGGAGTCAACGCTTTTGAGTTTTGTGCCTGGCTCTGTTTCCATCTGACTGTGCCAGTCCTTCATACTTTCATACTTCAGGTTATGGCTCTGTGAACAAATTACCAGAAAGCACTCTGAGCTCTTGATTTCTAGCACATAAAACTTCACTGTAACTCTCTGTATGTTTGCTTCTGCCCTATGATAAATTTGTTGATGCATACTCCTCAGTGAAAGTGGGGAAAATTGTGTATGCATGGGCAAATAAAATAGAATAAACAAAGGATGCTTTGCCTTGCAGGAATTGGTTTAGAGAGATAGCTACAGTTTTCATTCTTGTAGCCTCTTTCATACATATCATTGTGAAAGTTTTTTTTTTTGTTTTGTTTTTTGTTTTGTTTTGTTTTTGCTGCTTCTAGCTTGGTACCTTTATTATAACTAAGTCTCAGCCTTTTGAAATTCCACTTCACAACAGTCCTCCTCACTGGTCTATGACTCACCTAGCCCCTTTCTGTACTGAAACAATCAGATCTTATTCTCTCAGCTTTCTGCTTCTTCCGGTGCTCACTTGATCTCTGCCAAGTGTCTGGAACATGCTTTTTTCAACACTGGCTTATCACATCACATTTGTTTTGTTTACTGATAGAATGTTGTGCCATCTAGAATAACATGGAGGAGCACTTTTTTTTTTTTAACTTTTGCACAAAAGAAATCAGCGGCACTATATTACACTACTGCCTCATGCAACAGCATTGGTAGTATTCCCAAAATGGTTTATCATTTGTGTTTTTTTGCTGGTGAATTGAATAAAAATGACCAGCTAAAACTTAAGCATATCTTGTGTGTTGAGTGCAAATGTAGAAGTGGTGCTAGAGTATCCACTATATCTTACCTACATCAACAGGCAACTGAAAGACCTGGACATGAACACGTATCTGAACTTGGAGTGTAATCTCCAAGAAGTAGTGCAAGGAAACTCAGGGAATGTGTGACCCCAAGGCTGCCTGTATAGTAAGAAATAGTAGTTCTGCTCTTACCTAGCATCCATTAAATGTTATAGAAATACAAATCATAGAATCACAGAATGAGCAAGGTTGGAAGGTTGCAAGGATGATCTCTCTCTGGAGATCATCTAGTCCAATCCTCTTGCTCAAGCAGGAACACCTAGAGTATGTGGCACAGAGTGGCATCCAGGTGGGTTTTGAAGACAATAAATGATTAACAAGCAACCCAGAGTTCTGCCACATAATAGCTGTAAGCATCTAACTGTCATCAAAATCCTTAGTGTCTTTAATGTTGAGATTTGACAGAGCAGAGACAATTGAGAAATATATATTTAACATTAAGTAGGAGTCAGGATGACAAGAAATGGATAACATTGAATTTTGCACTGTCTAATGACATAATCACTTGTGACTGCTCTTTGCTATTACCCAAAGCAGCCATGGAGTAGCTGAATGGTATCATTATAAATGTTATTGATCGAGCCCTCATTAGCAGTCATTGACAGTCAACAGTCATTGTTGTGTGAATGATCTGTGCTGCTGAAACAGATATGATCATTGGCTTCTGATGACAAAAATGCATCTCCATCTTTGAAGTCAGCTAGTACATGAAGTCAAATTAGTTCTGTACTATCCAAAATTAGGAGTGAGCTGTCACATGGTTTAATATCTCTAACTCTTTGAACCCATTAAAACATTACAAACTGAGTCTAAGTTTCCTTTGACATCTCTTGAGTAATAGCACTGTTTGAAGTCATTAGTGCCTCAGCCTTTCAAACATTAATTGGAGATTGGTGAGAGGACCCTTGAATGCCTGACAAGAAGTATGTTACAGAAGCAGAATCCAAGCTCACAAAAAACTTTGCCAAATGTAAAAGCAAGAGCAGAATATGTTTTGGGGGCTTGATTCCAGAATGGCATCAAGTCACTAAGAGACAATTATCACAAAATTTAGTGTCCTCTTCAGGCTATCAATTTTAAAACTGTTACTGAGCAGGATTGCTTTTTCTTCACTGTTGCAGTATCAGCTCTGCATGGTTTTGTCAGCCTCTCCAACAATGAATAGGATTTTACTTTAGCAAAATCAGCTCTATTGACTAGGTAGATCACTTTAAAGTACTCACCATCTCACCATATTTTATTCCTTAGTCTTCCACCCCCCCTCAAAAAAAAAGAAAAACAAACAAACAAACAAAAAAAATCCACAATGAAACAAAACCGAAATTGCTTTTTTTATCATCAGTCTTGTCTTCATATGCCATGTATTCTATGAAAAGATAAAATCAGCTCTGGAAATAGTCATACAAAAATGCAGAACCACTGCAGCTTTTATAGAAGGCTAATTAGCTATAATGTCTGTTGTACAAGAAAATTTCCTTACAAATTGCACAACTCTGTCACTATTAAAAACTTTAGATACACTGTTAAAGGCCCAAGGGTGGGCACTGGTGTACTTCTCATCAGCATTTCACAGGATGTTGCTGGAGGTTGAGACAGGTGACGTGTCTTCAAGGAGGCTTAACTTAAAGATGATATTAATACACACAACTCGTTGTGCTTATTCTGCAAAATTAGTGTTTTGTTTGTTTGTTTTTTTTTTAAAAAAGTTGGCTCCTAATAATGCCATTAGCTTCTAATCATCTTCCATTAGCTTCAGTAGGTCTTTGTACCAGGGGAGACAAAACCTATTTTTTAGAAATAGATTTTCTGTCTGTATTGGAATAATTGATCACACCTGTCATGATGGTGTTTGAGGATGAACCAAAAATACTGACCCTCTGCTTTGGGCATTGTAAGTGTAGACAGGTACCTAGAAGAGGTTCTAACAAAATCCCAGCAGAATGATACATAATTTCCTCACTTATATTTAAATGCTATGCGGAAATGATTTCATTTAGAAGTAGCTAAGTTAATTCTCTTCCTTAACTCTTTTTTCTTTCCATGTATCAGCAGGTCTGGAAGGAGTAGTACAAGGTTAGCTGTTTTCTATGCTGTTATCAATCCTGGACATCAGGATTTGTGCAAGGAGTGGAATGAGGCATGGGGCAGTATTTTGATATCAATCTTTTATCCCTTAAACTCTTCCAGCATATTGATATGACTCAAAACAGCTTTCTGTTACATATGTCTTAATTGGCTCCAGAAGTCATCTTTGTGGAAAAACAGCTCTATTGAGTCTTTGTCAGTTGAGCAAAAGTGCCTGAATGCTCATGTTAAATATGCCAGATACCACAGGTGGTCTGAGATCGTCTACTTCCAGAGAGCCAGTGTTATGGTAACTGCAGCATAGTAGAAGAGTAGAGAAATCTTAGCACAGTTGCTAACTGGGTTCATATGTAAGCATGAAACAGCATGCAAGAATGTTACATAGAGACTTCACATAGTAATTCAACTGTTATAAAAAAATTCATTAAAAAAAGGCCCAACAACTTGTAAACATCTCATTCCCCAGTTGTCCATGCAACATAATTTGAAGCAATTATAAAATAAATACATTCATACAGAAAATGCTTTGGAGAGATGCAAATCAGATAAATGTACATCAGAGCTAGCTGATATACACAATTCGTGGAATTGAGCTTTAGTCTCGGTCAGAAGGAAAACTTAAAACTTAGATAAGTAGAAGATTTAATATTTTAGAATTACTGTATAAGAAATCAAAATGAAAAAAAAGGCTGGAGCTTCAGCAAAGCTAAGTAGAGATGTTGCTAGCCTTTGAAATTAGATGGTAGAGAAAGTCTCCTATCAGCTGAATTGTTTGGAAAGGGACAATCACTGATGTGTGAGTAAGGAAGAAATCTACAGCTCTCTGAGCACACCTCCTGGATAAAGACATCTATGTGAAGAGCTGAAAACTCTTAAGGTAAATGTGTATGTCCTTGGTAGGACAGAACAGTATGCCTCTTCATGGCAACATTTGAGAACAGAAAAGAACAAATATAGCTTTTCCAGACAGGAATAGGAAACTGCTGTTTTGGGAGTTTTCCTTCTTTAAGTACATTCTTGCCTCCTTCACCACAGTCAGCAGAGGTAGAAAGTCTATCACAGTCTCCTAGAGTTGCTTGCAGACTAGGGCCACAGTTTACCATCCCAGATTTTTTTGTAGAAATCTTCAGTGATACACAAGAACAGGCTCACTGTGCCACTTCATATTTCTTGATTTGGTGTTGTGAATGAGTTTGTTGGAGTTGTGGGTGATACTGGATCACTTAGTAATTGTATAACTCTACACAACTGTGGAGCTCAGGAGATGTTCCTCCTCTTTTTATTCTCACCCTCTTACCAGCCGCAGCTGAGCTTGGTACCAGGAAGAGATGAGCAAGGGAGGGGAGGGAGCCTGGAAGCTCTTTTCTCTTGTTAAGCCCAATGAGCACTTTCTAGTCAACACCTTCACCCTTTGCTTGCACTCACAGCTGCCAGTGCACAATGCTGCAATTATGCTTTTTATTTATTTTTTTTATTTGTCCCCCACCTTGCTCTGATAACCATTGTGGGGTGGGAAAACGTACCCTGATTGACAGCCTGATGTAAGACACTTTTTTCATCCTTGCTAAGTTCCTGGCCCTATGTACTTTTTCTGCTTCAGCACCTGGATGTGGTTAAAAAATCAGGTTGAAGATAGCAGACTGAAGAGTGCCATGCCAAAATTTATTTTATATTGATCCAGAAAAATGTATGCTTGACTGTCATCATCATCTGTTGTTTAGATGTGTGTTGATAGATAATTACTTGAAAGCAATTCCCTTTAAATCTAGTCAGAAAATGTCACTGAGAACTATTAGACTGTGTAGCCAGTTCCCAAGAGAAAGGAGGTAATACTCGCCGCAAAGATCACCGTCTCAATTCTCATAATTTTGGCAGGAGTTTTATAATAAAAACTGTCTTGTCAGCAGGTGGAATCAGTATAAATTGGAAAGATCTTAAATTTGTGTTAAAATAGTTTCTAGACTTCAGCACTGCTTAGGACAGTGTTAAAGTGTAATGTGAATATTACCTAATGGAACTTTTTCCCTGCCTCAGAAAATGCAAAAGGTAAAACAAGAGTCCTAATTTACATCTGATTTTTGTTAATGATTCTTTGGAGGCAGATTCATGCCTTTTAGATGGTTTAGTCTGAAAATATTGTCAAAGTCTTTATAAAATACAGCAGTAAAATAGAGAAAATATATACTAGATGAAAAATGGCATTTATTTTTTCAGACTGTTTAGCAGGCTTGCTGCTTTTTGAAAATATTTAAGTTTTTATTTTCTTTTGAAACTACAATTTTCCTACAATTTCAAGGCAAAAGAAATCTTCAATGTTAATTTTTATGAAAAGATTGATAACTATTGATACATTTTTCTATTAAGAAACAGAAAAGCAGCAGATACTTGCCTCAGATGGGTATAATACCACCAGTTAGCAATTAAGTCATTCCCAATAATTTTTCTGGGGATATTGGGCAAAACATATGAAGGAGAAAAAGGCATTTTCTCAGAAGCTCTAACCTTTGGAGGAACTACTATTTGAAGAAAGGTTCCAGCTGTTCATTATCTCTTTTTTTTCTGGATGTGCTTGCCTCCACCTGAAAACTGATGGGCTGGTTCATGTGCTTTGGATAAAATCAGATGTATTTATTGAAAAGTTGCGGCTGGTGAATTTCAGGTGAAATAAGATAAGTGAAATTCAAAGCACTGGAGGGATGATGACTTTCTACAGAAAGATGGAGTTGAGCAAGTACAGATAATAATCATAGGAAATAACTATTGCTTTGATTAGCCCCCAGTCTGAGGTGCAGATTATTATGCCATGTCTGCTCCTCCTGTTTCTGTCACTTTTGATATGGTAGGAAGCACTAGCAAGACGAAGAGTCTCTGAATGATAAAGTAGCCCAGTGCCACGCAGGTGCCAGAGGCTAGTGGTGCTGCTTGAAACAGTTGGCTATGGAAGAAAGTGTTTCATGAATTGTCCATTTGCCCAAGCTCGGCATAACTGGGACATAGCAGAAATGATCAACAGGCCTGTGCTGCTGTTTAAAATTGTTTCCTGCATTAACATGGTTTTAAAATTCATGGCTGCATCTGGTTACTGTTGCTGTCTTTTCTCTCACTTTTCTTAAATACCTCTGATGAGGAAAGAGACTCCACAGAATTAAAGGTGTTGCAGGTGAGAGACTGAGGTAGGGTAAGGCTGTAAGAAGCTGAAACAAGTCTTTAATTATCATTGCGCGCCCTGATACAACTCTGGAGGCATGGGGGGTCTCACTGTGCCAAAAAGAGTGAGGCGATGGAGGCTGCAGATTTTACAGAATAAGAGATCGTAATTTGACATCCAGTGGTGGTATTAGAGTGTAACACTCTCCTGTCCACCCCACTTTGTGGCTCTCATTTAAGGAGGACCAGAAGTAGAGCACCCCTTTTATTCAAAGGGGTGAAGTGTACCATTTGCTTACCCATCTGTCTGTTCTCATTCCAGTGGTATGGTGTTATTGTCCTTCTGGTTTTGCTTCCTTTCCCCTGCTTCTTTCTCCCTACTGCAAAAGCTGTGTGTCTCAACAGATTTCAGTACATCAAAGTTATTCCATGTGTTTTTCAGGTGTTATGTGAGTGAATTCTAACATGTGAAAGAATAAGATTCTATATTTAATGCACTTGCATCTATTTTTTCATTGCTCAAGTTTCTTCAAGCAGAGACTTTGTCCCAGAGTAGAACTCGGACTACTTGCAGAGTATTTCTGTATATTCCAGGGTCACTTTGTTCTCTGAGGGTGCTGGGGTAGCTGATGAGATTTATTGTCTTGGAGCTCTTTTTTGGTAGTAGACTGCTGGTACTCTTGAAGAAGGTGATTCAGCAGAATCAACTTTTGAAAGTCATAAACTGTTCTTGAAAATAATTCTTAAAAAAATAAATACTGTTGCTGCTGTATGGTCCATCTCTTGGAGGTCTGGCTGCTCACACTGGGCTGGGCTGGAAATTCTTCTTCCTTTGCTGAGTTAATGGTCTTTACCTCTATTATATGCCTGAAAAAGGGATGTATTTAGCTTAGGATAACCACTGTTTGATTATCTCAAAATTTAGAAGAGGAATCCTCTGCTCCTCAGAGGCAACCCTGTGCAGCCTCATCCTTCCTCACACTAGCTCCAGCCCTCCGAGACTTTTTCCTTTCACTTTTCCAAGTTGCTGAATTCTCCAGCATCTCTTTAAAAAAGCATTCTTTTGTTTTCAATTCAAGCCTGCAATCTAGCCATTCTTCAGAGCCAAACTTTAATGCTTGCCGATTAACCCCCTACTTTCTTCCAAGTTTAACATTTGAGGCCCCTATTCATTCTGTCGAATCGTGGCTCTAGTACCACTTCTGCACCAAGTACAAAGAGCCATATTCTATGCTGATGAGCTCCTTGTCTAATGCTATTTTGAGTCTTGGGAAGCATTATGATTGCACATGGTTTGCCCTGGTAGGCTGTCAGCACTCTGCTTTGCAAGATTATTTGAACTTGGTGCTTATTGGTTCTTTTCAGGAAGTTTGCTAAGGATGAAATACATTCAATTGCTGATCCTACAAAGGCTGGAGAGAGTGAAACATTGACTGGAAAGTCAGGCAGGAAGAAATTTATGTGCCAGTTCATATTAGATACTTATTAGATTATTTTATTCTTGGAAAATTAGAAAATTAGATTATTTTCTTCTAATATCATATGCTTATGCAGTTTGTTAAATAATAGTTTCTTGGCATTGTGTATGTCTACACTGGAATATATATGACTAGAAAGTGAGGTGTTTTGTACATATTAGAGTTATGTTTTTCAAAGTTGCTAATGTTGCCTTCTCTTGCTTGGCTGGCTAGACGGGAGTCAGCAGTGACATCACATGTGGTTAATGGTTAAACTTGCTACGAACAATTTGCTTGGAGATTTGAAAGGCCAAAAGGACCTTGCTGCATTTCAACTGCAAATAATCTTATTTAGGCCTTGCTCTGAGACACCATAATAATAAGTGGATAATTCAAAAAGAGGCAGGTTTTAGCAAAAAACGGAAAGTGACACACACTTCTGCTCTGTATGGGTTTGAATGATATTGTCAGCTTTCAACCTTTCCCATTTTGCGAAACAAAATGTATTTTTAGGAATATATTACATGTAAAAATATCAAAAGGAATTACCAACACTTCAGAAAGTAATTGATATCTGGAGCAGGAACTACTGAAAACCTGTGGTCATCTCTCAGCTTTGGGGAATCACAGAAAGAAGCTGAAATGCTTTTATTGGTTCCAAGCTTGAGATGCCACCAAATGGGACACATATATGTAGGCAAATCTGAATCTTCACAGTAGCATTCACATTCTTATAGAGCATTCGGTACAGGGCCTTGGGACAGACAAGCTGAGGACAATGAAACCTTTGAGGGTTTTCTTTTGTCCCAAGAGGAAAACTCCTTATGGAGGAGGAGATGGTGATGGGAAAGAAGTGTAACTAGGGGAAATCAAAGACTAGGCAGCAAATGGGAAACAAGGATGTGTTGAGAAGCTTGAGAATCTTCGTTTATAATGAGCTTTATTCACTTTGGACTAGTCTCCCTGTGGGCTTGATAAGAGATTCATGGAAAGATTTGAGTGTTTATGGGGCTTAATAAAAATAAACAGACCAGAAACTTCTGAAATGATGAGTCTTTCCAGCCATGTAAATTCCTGTTCCCTGTAGATAGGTTTGAAAACTATTGAGCAGCTGCCTGGCCAACGGCTCATTCATTCATCACCACAACATATTTTTCCTGGCCTGAGCTATTCCTGTTTAACCCCAACAATACCTATGTGCAGTGAACCCTGGTCTATAGACGTTACAGCTTGGGGTGCATTAGTCGTCAGTGCTGGTGTTTTCAGTGCCTTTGAGGATGAAGTTCATTTAAAGTTCTGATACAGCTTAGGGGATAGCACAAAAAATAGGAAGGAAGAGTGTATTTATCATTAATTTATTGCTAATTCACCCTACAGGGAAAAACTGCTCTTTTGGTGTCCCTCTTTTTCCTGTCCCTTTTGTAGTTCTGCTTAGGTTACTGTGCTTTAGGCCAAGAATCCCCTTTTGCTTTAAGAATAACAACCCTTACGCTCTGTTAGGGGCTGGAAGATATTATGGTGGCACACTTGCAGTACAAGTAACTGCTTTCTTGTTTTGCCATTGATTGATTATAGGAGTTTGAGTAATTTTCTCTCTTAATATCCGCACTTCCCTTCTCTGTCACAATGCTAGTGTGAAGATTAATTAATCTCAGGAGATCCTTTAGTGAAAGGAATTGCCTTACTGAGCAACAGAACAAGGTACAGGCAATATGTATGGACAGAACTCATTCCAGATTTCTACAAAGCCATGGTTTCTTTTCTCCTCTAAGCAAGATTCGATAAGACTGTCTCATCTTACCGAAATGAGAATGTTCTTGTTCAGTTCAATGCAGAACATCTGTTGCAAAGGAACAAATTATAAATAATAAATAAAACCCCTTTGCATTAGAATGCCTACAGTACCGTGGTTTTCCTGATATTTTTATTGTCTTTAATTGTCTTTTTTAATTATTTCTTCTCAAAATATAATGATCAAATAAAATCTGAATTGCAGCAATGATTGTATTTCAGATTGTGAGTTCCTACTTTACTACAGTTAAGATTTTAGGAAAGGATTTTAAGTCTGTTTTCAGTAGTGGTAATTTATTAAGTATATGGAAAAGCAGAAAAACACTGTAATAGTGAAAGAGAAATATGGAAATTTGATTCCATATCTGGCTGCTAAATTAGATACAAATTGGTTGCTGAATGAAGAGATAAGAATCTAGAATTTGATTTAAGGGAGAGCTGAAAAACTGAGAAGCTTAATCTTTCCGTGTCCCTTACCTCGGAACTGATTGCTCTTGGAGCTGATGTTTACATCGAGTGATTAAGAGCTAAGCCTGCTGAATTCTATTTTCAGCATGGCTACAGGATCACTGGAGGTGAAACCATCCCGTGTTTTCAGACTTGCAGAGCACTTCGGCGTTGCTCAAACCCTCCATAAGGTTCACTTGGGCTTTTTAAGAGGTGCGTTGTTCGCCGCGGTGCTCTGAGCAGTGCATGTACAGCTTTGTGTTTCTGGGGTCCGTAGGCATCAGCTTGGTTTCTTCTAAAATGTAGTTTAGGAGAGGCAATCTTGTCTCACAAACATACCTTCTGACACTTCTTAATTAAGAGTGATAGATTAATGTTCTTACCCTACAGCATCTAAAGGTACTCTGCTATTTAATTTCCATCAGAAGTCTTCCCTGTGGGTGCAAGGAAAGATAAATTTTGAAATAAAAGTTTGGGGTTGTATCTCAAGACATATGGGTTCATTCCTCTGATTCCTTGGAGGCTCTCTTGCAGCCTCTTTAGAGACAGATTTTTGAATATGTCTGGCACTCCTAAATACTGCCCCCTTTCCCATAGCAAAGCCAAAACTAAAATCTGGCCTATCTGCATGTGGCACCTGAGGTAACCTCTAAAGGGTTGATGAGAAAGAATTAAAGAAAAGTGAGTTTATTTCAAGGGCCTAACACTAGGTGAATAGGGATTTGCGCATACATGTCAGGATGCACAAACTGAAACAGTATTGAAACTGGGTGATTTAGCTGAAAAGTGAATCCAGTGAGGCAACTGAAGGTGCTTAAGCACTATTTCAGTGCCTAAAAGGAGGATAAAATATAGGGGAAAAAATCTGCAAAGGTTGTGGTCTATCTGGCAAGATCCGTTGGACATCTCCAATTTGGAGTAGAAAGTTCTTGTGGCAAAGAGCAATGTGTCCACACTGACTGGAGGGGCTAAATGTGCTGGTGTCACCCATAATCTTGTGTGTCCCAAAGTTGTGCCAGAGCAGCACCTAAATTTTACCTTAGTCCCCAGAAGAGTGTAGTGTTGTGAGCATACCGTGACCAGTTCAGAAATACAGCCACTGGAAGCGAAAAAGGGAGTAGGAAAGGAGTGGTGTGTATTTTAATGCAAGAAATAGACAGTTTCTCCTTCAAAATGTCTGTTCATATAGAATCCAGCATGTTGGAAGTTCCATCTTGACTTCTTCATATAAGTGAACTTCAATTTAATAAGAAAACACTGAAAATATTTGAGAAGCAGTCTCAGAGTAAAATCCTGTGAACATGACACAAAGTTTCCCATTTTTTGTTGTCTGACAAGCAATCAGTAAGTAAAGTTTCATCTTCTCTCAATTTATGCGCAGGTCATCAACAGAAAAGAATGCCATTTCCATTTCGTAAATTCAGAGAACACAACCTATTATTAAAATAGAGACAATTCTGAGTTTTTGATCTCTTCATTGTCTTAGTATGAGAAATAGCAAATCTAACCACACAGGGCTTTGTAAAATAAAACCTTTTCTTTATGTGTGATCAGAGATGAGAAAGAATATGAGAGACTGCATTTATTTCTAAAGGAAACAAGAAATCTCAAGTCAAGCAAATGCCTCTTATTATTTGTAAAAATATGTTTCTATTCTGGTCAGAATACAAATAAGGCAGATGACTTTTTCACAAATGCTTTATAAGATAACTTGGCAAGCACAAATTACCTCAGGAAAGTCTTTACTAAGTAAAAGGGACCTTTAAGTTAAGAGGAATGTAAACTGAAAGTGTTTCAGTTTGTTCCAAAAATGGCATCTTACTCCCTGGTATATAAAATGGAGGTTACCACTTGATTGAACACTAACAGTTTCAAATAGGATTGCTCAAAGAATTAATGTAACCTTCATCCTGAAGGTATTTCCAAAGAGACAGGGTAAGACATGGAGCCAGGAGTTGGCTTAAATGATTTCCAGAGATTTCTTTCTACCTAAATCACTTTATAATTCTGTGTAATCTGTAAGATAAAGCAACGGGCTGTTTCCTTTATTGTTCTTAGTATTATATTTCTATTTTTGAATGAGTTGAAGATAGCACAAATGAGTGTGTTTTTTTTTTTTTTAAACCACTCTCATTAAGACACAAGGTACACTGGCTTAAAGTAAAATCTTTTTATTTAATTCTTGAGCAATGAAAGTGGAAGGTGAAATTTAAAAAGCTGAAAGTAAAAAAGTGATGCTAATCTTTAGGGACTCCCCTCCTCCACCATTTGTTTTTTTAACTCTAGTGATTAAAAGCTACCTCAAAGCAAAGGGATATATTTTAAGAATTCCCCCTGGCAGCTGCAGCTAACTCGTGGGAAGGTCAAGGTCGATGCTTCTCCCTGCTCACAGTGCAGCCCACAGCAGTGACTCAGCAGCACGCAAAGAAAGTGAAGACGTGGCAGCTTCACCTTCAATGGAGCAAGAGGTGGCTGGATCTTTTCAGGTTTCACTCAAGATGAGCAAGTGTTGAGAACGGGGCTTCGGCCAAAGCTGGGCCGCAGAGAAAACTGTCCCCTTGTTCCTGCGCAAGTTAGCTGCGAGTAACGAATGGGGCCATGCAGGGGTGCGCTGCCCTCTCTTGGATTTTGATAAAAATAGGATTAGCCCTATCCCAGTTGATGCTTTTGGTACTAAGGTTCAGCCTTGGGAGCAGCCTGCTGCTCTCCCTTGAGCAAAACCTTCTCCCTTGCATTCTCACCCCACATCCAGGATTTTCTTAACATCTCTGCGGATATTGAGGAGTAGCAACTGAGCAAAGAATTGAACCATGTCTGCACTGGTGCCTCTGCTTCATGTTTGCTTGCCATAAGTCAATACAGCATTGACCCAACTCTATATCTGGGGCCTTGGTAGCATGAAAATTCAGGGAGTGTGGAGAAACCACATTGAACTGGGATTAGTCAATTTAGGGGAAGATGTATAATAGCAGCAGTAGTTCACTGACAATATCAATGCTTTAACATGGATTGGAGCTTGCTTTGTTTCAGGGTAAAGTTCACCAATACTTATTCACTGACATTCAGATAACAGCCAAATATTAATGAAAATGTTTTAATGTTTGAAAAAAAGGCATGAAATGCCAGCTGGTGCTTATGATTAACACTAAAAATAATAACAGTAGCTGTAACTATGGGAAAGTTCTTAGAAATGAAAAAAGAATTCCTTTGTCTCAAATGTTTAGGTCTTGAGAGAATGAAAACTTTTCTTTTTTTTCTCCTATAAAATGCTAACTATTTTCACTCAGTATGGGGAATGTGGGGAGCAGTGGGCAGCAATAACCTTTACTCTCCTGGAGCAATCAGAAATGACTTTTTTTAATGTCACAGTTATTAGTAAGAAACTCATACAAATGACCGTTCCATTCAAAGGCATCTGAATAGTACCCTGATCATTGTGTTCAACCAAAAATGGGCATGAGACAAGCAGCAGAGGGATTACACAGTTTTCAAAGAAACCGTCAGGTCATATTTTTCTTAAATCCCTTAACAGAAGGAAGATATTATGTTCAGCCAAGGTAGTCTTCAATGCCCTACCATAGCGGTCTTCAGTGGACAAGGTAAAATAATTGCATTAGTTTCTAGAAATGTAATAAAGTGTTTGGGAAGAGAGGTCCTGGTGTTTTCCATTGATAAAGGGATGTTCCACAGAAATATATTAAGGTTATGTTTTCCTTTGCTGTGTGTATGTGTGTGTAAGGGGTTCAGTGATGGTAATGGGTTTCAGTGGCTTTTCCAAACCCTTTGCTTAGACATGTAAAGGCCTGTTCTGTAAAACTGAGTCAAATACCTTGTACTTTTTGCACTGGGAGATGTCTAAATAGGGTATTTTGAAGAGCTAGTGGGATCTCGTGTTTTGTGATAACTTCCATATATAGATAGGACCTGTTTTCTGGCTCTGTAAAACAGCGCTCTTCCCAAAGAGCATTTCCCTTTGATAACGTCTCCTTTTCCTTTAGAGAGCGATTTAGTCTTCAACTAAACTAATGGTATTATTCTGTGTAACTGAAGAGGCAATCAGAAGGTTCACTGAAGACTATTTCTGTCCCTGTCTGAAGCTTGGATAAGGGGGAGTTGCAAAGTATTTCTTTTATTATTTTTGTTTTGAATAAATACATTCACTTTTTCTGTCTTGGGGGAAAAAAAAAAAAAAAGAGCTTTAGATGATTCCCACTGATAATAAAAAAGACAAATAAAACTAGATTTTTCACTGGTTTTCTTTTACTGCTCCTTTTGGTCTGAAATGGACTTCTTCACTAATACAGAACAATTAAGTAGATTTTTTTTCCCCGTCAGTAAGCAGCTCTCTATTTCAAACCACATTCGTCAAGATGCCAAATGTAATTCTCAGCTATTCTTCTATTAAGAGCACTATACAATTCAGCTTTCAAAAATATGGACAGGTGATAATTTTTTCTCTCTTAAATGATGACCCTTTACAATCCAGTGTTCTTCAGATAAGAGATTGCCTTATCACGGAAGAGACCTTAAATCTTTCATGTGTGCAAACAAGATGAATGTCAAGCTTTCACCATAACGTAGTTCTTACCTTAAATGAGCCAGGTTTTGAAGAGGATGGTATCACCTCAACATGTATGGTTAAGATAAAGATAAATTCAGTGATGATAGTGCTAGTTTGTTTAGAGGAGACCTCACCCCCAAAAATACAGATTAATTTTATGAGAAGACTTGTGCACTTTTCTACAAGTATAAACCTTTTTTGTTTATAAGACACTGAGTTTTTCTTGCCAAATAACTTGACCACAAAACTTTCTCTTATATTAATGTGGTATTTTCTTCTTATTTTTGAGATTATTCAAACCAGAACATTATTCAGAGGCATTTTTTTCCCCTAAGATTTGGAAAGTGTTTGTAATTCCATAGTCACTGAAACCTTTTATTTCCCTAAAAACCTACAGATTACTGTGCTTTCTGAGTAAGCGAGAGCTTCTGGCAATAAAACACTTCCCCGTGCCTTGACTGAATTATTGGGACATTATTTTAATGCTGTCTTAGTGAAATTACTCAGAAACTGACCTTGTCTTTTAATTGGCATTAGAGACAGCTTCAAAACTGTCATCTCTATCTCATTTCATGTTTTCATTTAGGAATTAATAGTTATCTGATTTATTTAAAAGAACTTGGCCCAAACTTCGGTGGCATTGCTCATGAGCATAGTTCTACTGCAGTAGATATTAATCCATGAGGAAAGCCTGCTAAACTTTGCAGATGCTTCATTTTCTGCTTTCTCTGTTATATCCAAATGAATGCTTCAATTATTTCTTTTTGGTGATTTTGTCCCTAATTTATTTGCCCTTGCAACAATGTATTGCTTCCAGCAACTCAGTTCTTTAAAAGTTAAACTAATCTGTGTTACAGTAGTGGTTATTTCTGGAAGTCATGACCAAAGCAGTTCCTTTCTTTGGCTTGTTTCATTTCACTTCTTATTCTGGGTCCTTAAAAAAGCTCAAACAATGAACTAGTTGGATTATTTAAAAGCAGGGCACTTTGCTTTGAAGCACATGTGCAAATTGCTGAATCTGGAGAATGAGGTTCTCCCTTTATACAAGGTTTGTGCCATACAAATGGCAATCCAAATTCAGAAGTGATATGTAATGTGGCAGAAATTATATTTCATTATACTGGGACTCTCTTGCACTGATGCCTTTTCAATCAGTTGCCATGTAAGACACTAATATTAAGAAACTGGCATGTAGAAAAGCTGAAAAAAATGCAAATGTTTAGAGAGATCATGGAAAAAATGTCCTGCTATGTCTAAGAATGGAATATTTCTGTCGCTTCTTGCTAATTTCATCTTACTGCACTTCTATTTTCCTGTGAGATATGTTAATTTTTCCTTGTGAGTCAATATTTTTGTATCTATGCAGTGTTTAGTTTCATGCTTCATCGTCGGTATAAATAACAAATGTGACAGATGAGGAGGGTCTCACCCTCCATCTCTTTCCATGGATCTGACATGATTTGCAATTGAAGTTTGATTCCCTTATCCCTGCTTCTGATCGGATGATGTATTTAAAGTGTGTTGATAGATCAGGAGTGAGTGTAAACCAGCTTAATTTCTGAAATTTATTTGGATTTTTCAGACTGTTTTGTTTCCTTGATGCTATGGTCTTTACCACAAAACCTTAGAGCAAAGTTGGTCCTGGTAGAGATACAAAGGACTAAAAACCTGGTCAAGAGCAGTTCTTGGTTTGATTTGACTAAGCCGCTGCTTCTGGATTTGCAAGTACATTGACCCAGGGCAGTCATATAAGGATCAAATTTCCATCAATAGAAATATAAACAGAATCATCTTGCATAGTGTTCCTGGCTGCTGAAAACAGTTAGAAAATTACATAATTGTCAAGGGCAGTCTGCCATCAACAGAGCTAGCACCAAAAAAAGAAATGAAAAAGTGTGGAGTGTTTAAGATCTATAAATTATGTTTTGTGTTCATTTGTCACCTCTAGGAAGAGCAAATCAAGTTTCTCCCTTTTCAGGGGGTGGATGATTAATGGGTGCCCTGCATTTGGTTGCAAGAGCCTGTGTCGGCTTTATTGACTTTTTTTTTTTGCACAGAGGAAAAAAAACAATCCATCTGAGGCATCAGGAAGTGCAGCGTGTGCTTGCTGCGCCTGGTGCAAGTAAGCAGATTCTGATCATTGCTGAGCATTGAACTGAAAGAGAGCAATTACTTTTGCCAAGGAGAAGTGCAGTCTTAACTTATCCCAACTTTTCATTTTGTTGAATGTAAGACAATAATAAAGCAGAACAGAGGTACTCTAAGGTGGGTCTCCTTTTAATAAAGGCTTTTGCTAGAAATGAGAGGCAAAGAGGATGCCTCTTGTTAGTTATGTCTTATTGGCTTTATTTTCTAACAGTGGAATCAGAGGTAGTTTTAAAAAAAAAAAAAAAAAAAACTGTCAAGATAAAAATGTTAGGCCAATTTTTTCACCCAGAAGTTGCTGTAGCAGCTCCCCAGGGCTGATAGCATTGCTATCATTTATCACCTTCATTCACTCTTCAATGATGTATATAAGCACAGCCATGCTAAATCGGGCTCGGTGTTAACCACTTCCACTTTCCTCTCTGTTGAGAAGGAAGTGCCAGGTCATGGCAAATATAGTATGCTACTTCCCTGTATATTTTTCCTGAGAATTCAGCAAGCTGTGGCTCAGATTCCAGAGCCAAGTTTGATATTTTTGAATTGATGGATTTTTTTTCTCTCCAAGAATGTGTTTGTTCATTTTTCTTGTTAATGTAAATGTTTAGCATATATTATATACTATGCTAGACTATACTATGGTAAGGGTTTCAGTGTTTTAACTGGGTGGAAAATGCTGAGTGTACCTGTTTTTTGCATCTGTCTTGATAATTTCATTTTATTCTAATGAGTTTTATGTTATTTCAGAAAGTGAACAATTGCTCTCTAAACATTTTTGAGATGTTCATGGTTTCAGACCTTAGTCGAACTGCTTCTGATTTCTTTCCTTTGAAGTTGAATACTTTGTTTACAGCTGCTTCATGCTTTTCTGTGATTGTTCTTACTGTACTTCTGTGTACTTTTCCTATGATAGTCCTTTTTTTTTTAATGGAAGATGGAAAAGGCTTCTAGTGTTTAAATTGTGAGAACAGTGATCAGAGGCCTGATAAGCTTATCTTTTTGCTCTTTAACTCTTTCCTAATATTTTCTACTGTTATTCCCTCCTTGTATTAGGAGTTAAGGACCAAACTATTGTCTTCATTGAGATTTCCACTGAAACTCCTAGTTCCCTTTCCTAAAAGAAAATAGCTACTGAGAGCACCCTGTTCAGTCTGTTAGATGGGCATTACCTTCCTTTATCTGTGCTTTTTTTAATCTTTTTTTTCTCCCATAATTCGTCAATGAATTTCACCTGACATTTTACTGCTCAGGTACTTGGTATTGCAAAATGCCTCTGTAGCTCTTCATAAGCTGGCTTTTGTTTTCATTTGTCTTAATATCTTATTGCCATTGGCAAACTTCATCACCTTTGCTTCCGTCCTTCTTTCCAAATCATTAATGAGCCATGTTGTACAGCACAAAACAAGATAGATTCTAGCTGAACACTTCTCTCTATTGTAGAAATTAATGGCTTTTTTTCTTTGTACCATTCAGTTCTTATCTTCTAGCCATTGATTATTCCATGGCAAGATTTTCTTATTCTGTGACAGGCTTTGGTCTTTAAAAGACTCTGACAAAGGAGCTTCTCAAAAATCCTGGTAGACTTCGTCAACCAGGTCATCTTTGCCTGCTTGCTCTGTGATACTCTCTAAGAACTTAAATTTGAAGACCGATTTTCTTGTGCAGAAGCCACATTGATTCCTTCCAAAATGTTTTTGTCCCTAAACTAATGCAGCAGTGATACATTGTTAGGACTTGTAGAAATAGAGCAAAAAGGTAAGTCATTATTCAAATAGTTCCCATTTAAGGTAATCTAGCATCCTTTCTACAGTGAAGTGGCGTGTTATATAACTAGTTTGTTCCTGATCTGCTCTCCAAGATATTCTTGTATTCTGTAGACATTATAGTTTATGTCTTCTAGACTCAGATTGATTTTGTTCTTGCAGTTGGTTTTATTTTCATGCTATCCTGATCAACATGTTTGAATCTACTTCTATTTTCCATGTAAGCAATGATGTCAAGTTAAGGGGTAATAGGCTACTGGGAAGCATCCTATTGTTTTCCTTTGAAAGGCCTTTGAAGATGACTTCATTTATTTTGAAGGAAATCCTAAAATTTGATTACCACATAGTTCATACATTTCAACAAGAAAATATTAAAATTTGTTGATTTTTTCCCACACTTGTCACTCATACTCCACACAATTTGGATAATATGTAGAAAAACTAAAAGGTTCACATACACAGACCCAGTTTTTCCCTTAATTTTGACTGATTTTCCATTCATCTGTCAATTCCTCATTTTTATTCTATAACTTCTATCTTTTGGCTATGTAACTTTATTTATGTGCCAATATGCAATTAAGCATGTTTTTAACTTACCTTGTGTGCAACATGGGGCTTTGGCAGTGGTGGGAATAATAACTGCTTAGTCAATCTTAGCGTGCTTATTTTGTGAGATCGTTGCAAAGTGATTGGCAATGTAGGTACAACGATGCAGCAGAAATTGCTGCACCAGTACTGGAAGTTGGTCTCACGGCTAACCTCTGATGGCCACAGAGCTGAGAGGTCAGCTTCTTCCCTTGCTTCGGACTTGTTTAAAGCTACTGAAGATTTGAGTAACTCGGGCACATCTAAAACACTACTGCTGTCAGCATACGTAGTAAGCTGGTGTGTCCTGGCATGTCAGAAACACTGCATCTGTGCTTGCAAGAGCAGAGAATTCCGGAGACCACATATTACCCGAAAATATGCTAGGAATAGCTGGGGTAGTAGTTAGCAGACTAAAGCCAAGATCAGTAGAGCTGACAGGTCTGCCTGGGCACTTAACTTGTATTGGCTGAATCAAGAATTAGATGCTTTGGTTTCTCCCTTTCCCTTCTTCCTCTTTTTTTGAAATGGAGATAGGAGGAGATAACTTTCACACCATGCAGGAGTGGCCTGACAGATGATGTGCTAAGGCCGTGATATGCTTGGAAGTGACAGTGATGAGGTCAGATGAGTACTTTGTGCAGGTAGGAGGAGGTCTGTGAAACTAGAATGAACCTTGATTAACAACTTGCCTTAGAGGCACAAATCAACGTCACTGAAGATATTGTTACTAACTTCAGGGAGCTGCGATCAAGCCCATTGATTTGCGTTTATTTCTGCTCTAGTTGTTGTAGTCTGAATTAATGCTGGGCTGGGATATTTTCAAATACCAACATAAACAAAATCTATTCAAAAAGGAAGTCATAATAATAGGAAAATTATAATGTCTGAATTAATAATATTGAGTTGATAAGTATTCACCATAGGAATGTTCTCTCAGAAATAACTCTGGTTTAAAAAAAAAAAAAAAAAGTGCTGAGTGCTGACTATTAAAGACCATAAAAAATTTTTGGTTTGAGAGGATATATAGGCTACCTTGTGACAGCAGAGGGTCTATATATTAATGTTTTGAATACTAAGGCTCGCTGTGTATCCTCTATCCAGCAGTCATCATTTAGAAGTTACATCGATGATAAGCTTAATGTATTTGAAAGTGTTAAATGATAGCAAAAGGAGATTGTACCTTTAAGTTACAACAGGAGCATTATGCTATTTTACATAAGAGGCAGAGTGGCAATATAACTAGTCTAAGATCCCTCAGAAAACCTAGAGAAACCAAACCTTCCAAGGCATAGGCCACGTTTTAATGTGAGAAAAAAGTTTTCTGGAGATAGCCTCAGACAGTTATCAAATAATGAAGGACATTTTCTATGTAGATTATTTGTGCATTTACCCATTCACATTCTATCAGTTTAGCAGTTCTTTATCATCAAAGTCTATCAAAACTTTATGGTGCCATATAATTCATAGGTAATGAGTTAAGTTATATCTAACTCTGCATAAATGAAAGTTGGGAAGCAAAGAATAAAGTGTGTAATATTTGCGATACCCAAGCCTAGATAGGAATTCACTCTGAGAAATGCCAGCTGTGGGTCCTTTCACTTCAGACTTGTCTAAAAGCAAATCAGTGTTTGCCATTTAGAAAGTGACAGCATCATCAGTTCTTTAAAGAATGATGCTAATGATTCAAGATTTTAATACCTTTCTGTGCAAATGTTCTTCAGAACTTTCCATGCTTTTCATTTATGATATCCCATCCCCCTTCCTTAGTGGTACTGCTTTGCTGCTTGCTGAAAGACCGAAGCGCAAACCATTATATTTTCTCCTGGGCAGCGACACATGAGAGAGTTTTCTCACTATTCTGACACACTAGCAACACAGACCAATTAATACCATAATTAAGGTGAACTAAGACTTTCGGACATAGCTAGAAAGCAGCTTTGCTCTGTGGAGACTACTGCTGGTAGATGGCTGAATCTATAATTCACAGTACCATAGAAATTGGAGAGGGAAAGAACCCAGCATGTTATCAAATGTGCTCTGCTGCCAAAGCAAGATTGCTTTTTACAGTCAGCCAGATTATAACATTTCAAGCAATGGAAGCTATCATCTTCCCTGAAAATTCTGCCAGTGTAACAAACCTCACCATTAGACATCATTTTGTGTTCTTCTGTCCTTCTCTCCCTCCCTCTCTCTCTCTCTCTTTTCTTAAAGCCTAACTTTTCCTTTGTCTCTCCAGTAATTCACTCATGAAGAACCTAGCAGCCTGCTGTAACTGTTTGGTAACCTTAACAGGTTTGCACATTAGTGTTAACAAGCCTCAGGCTTTACTTTTGTGCTAATCAAAGCATAGGCTTATTTCTGTTCTAATATAGAAGTAATGTTGTCTATTTGATTGTGCATTCTGTATGTATGTAAATGATTAAAATACACCATTTTCTTTACAGAAATGTTGGTTATCCTTAGCTTTGATACTGTGTTGAAGCTTATTGAAATGAACACACTTATCAGGTTTATCTGAAGTTCCTTATTTTTCCATCCAACTCCTCTTGACCACTGTATTTTTGCCTTTTGCTTACATATAGATTATGCTGCTGACTGATCCAGAGGTTGAGAGCAGCTTATTGATTAGTTCTGATGAAGGAGCCACCTATCAAAAATACCGGCTGAACTTCTACATCCATAGCCTGCTCTTCCACCCGAAGCAGGAAGACTGGATCTTAGCATATAGTCAAGATCAGAAGGTAAGAGTTAGCAGAGTTTTGGCCCGTTTGCCAACAACCTGGAGACTCCCTGTTTATCTGCTTAATTGCTGCAGAACATTCAGGGTAATAAAGCTGGTGTTTGGAGAGAAATACAGGACCTGGACACCTAGAGTGTTTATGAGTCCTAGTCCTCTATGCCTGATCTGGCATCCTGCTTTTATCTGTTTTTTTTTTAGCGTCATGTGGCAGGCATTGGGCAGAGAGGAAAGCTAAGATCTTTCATGATAGGAATAACAATACTCAGTGAGGCTTTTTGTCCTCTTACTTAACAGTCATGTCACTCTACTGTGGGACCAGCCACAAGAATAGCAGTACTTTTTGCTGCTGTTTGGCTGGCGTATTTTGAAGTAGCTGTTACTTTCCAAGAGAAAAGTAACGGTGAATCAATTTTCTTTGAAGTCCAGTTCCTTCAATATGGATCATCCATCAGCTGAATAAATATGCTGTGAGATTTGCCTTGATTTTTTTTGCTGCATAACATGAGATAGCAGAGTGGGACGTTATTGCAAGAGAACTCATTGTCAGCACTTACAGAAAATCAGACACATCAATACTCGCAAGTCAGTCACCTTTTTCAAGTTGTTTAACAAAAAGCAGATTGAAGGAAAGCTGCTGTGCTTCCCTATGGGGGAAGACACCGGATATGAGAAAGCATCTTGACCTAGTAAAGAAGCTCATAACAAGAATCGATGGCTAGAAGTTGATGTAGATAAAATCAGCAGTGAAGTGATTAACCATTGGAACAAACTGCTATGAGAAATGGTGGGTTGCTCATAATGACATTTTGATGTTTTGAATAAAACTGAAAAACAGACCAGAAAATTTTTCTGATTTCCCAACTGTGGTAACAGAGTGAAATGTCTTGGCTTGTAATATCTAAGCTGTTAAACAAAACAATTAAGTGGCGTGTTTTTTTTGTTGTTTTTGTTTTTTCTTTTTTTGCACATGATGAATTATGAGAATTTGAATCTAATCAAAATGAGTATTGACTGAACTGTTCGGTTTATATGATAGTGTAAATATCAACATAAAAGCTTGAATTTTATGATGTCAACCAGCTGTGTGTTCTAGTGTATTTTATAAACATGAAAGAATGAATTAATTTTCCTTTTACTTAAATTAGGGTTACAGGTACTATTACTGCAAGCCTGAGAAAATAACAGCATAAGAAAGCTAAATAAGTAGCTAAAATTATAGGAATGTTTGCTATAAAAGTTCAGTCCTGTGCTTTAAGCTCATTATCTTTCCAGTCTTGTTGCATAATGTCCTTGCAAAACTCAACCTTGGGAAATGCATCTTGGCTGCCTAAATTCCATACAGTATTTTGTATGTACAGTATTTTTCACTCCGTGTTGCTTTGTGGAATATACAGGTAAAATCTGTTCCAGAGGAGGGCACACATGAAATCCTGCCTTCTGGGACCCTTTGGAAGGAAAAATATTTTGTACTGGCAACATGAGATTTATTGGGTGGGGGTCAGTGAAAATTGCAGTGGCAAATTTATCAAATAGAAGTAGGATGTATTAGAAAAGGACTCTGTGTGTGGCAATCAATCTGTTCAGGAAATAATTCTGATTAGAGCCCATACAGCTATAATGCTCATTTAATTTATGGTAGTTGGTTGACAGTACATACGTTGTATCCATTCTATAGGAAACTGCCACCCTTTTGTTTTATAAAAGCCAAAAAAGTGGTCCAGATATGAGAATGAAGGGCTTTTTCTTCGGTTAACCTGAATTTATGGGATAGGTATAGTTATTTAGGGTGAGACAGATGAAACTTAGGGTGCAGATGAAATTTCTTTGCTCTGCCAGTGAATAGCAAATTGAATAATGTTGGTAACAAAATACTATAGTTGCAAAAAAGAGAATTCAGGTAGCATGAGGTCTGTGCATCACTTCTGTACCGATTAAATGACTCCAAAATAGAACTTAAGAAGTGTTTTGTCACTGGACCTGATTTCTGCTTTAAAGTGTAATTGGAGACATTATCTGATTTCAGCAAGTTTTGGACAAGAACTATAGAGGGTAATAAAGAAGCAAGGAGTATTAATCAACTTGGATTAAATTAAATGTTGCTCAAACTAAGGGCTCAGTTCTGCCTATGGCTAAGTACAAATGGCTCCCACTGGTTTAATTCTTCTATATCCAAAGGCAGAATTTGGTTAGAGTAATTATGTGGTCCTGAAGGTGTTTAGATAATTTTAATGGCCAGTTTGGAACAAATGACTACCCTTTGCTGCATTGTGATCTCTTGCTTAGCCTGTATTTAAGGAATAAGAAGCCACTATTCATTGGATTCTCTATATTTTGTGCATGCTGACCACGAGTCACCTGAGGAATCAAGGGAAACATAGTAAAGGATGTACCTGGCAGAGGAAACTTGGCTTGGAGAGGCTGTGAAGATTTCATTGCTGGGGGCCTTAAGGAGAAGGTTAGATTCTGACCCGTTTAGACTGTTGTCATCATTTACATCTGCTGTTGACAGTCAGAGGGAGCTGGAAATGGGCAAGAAAATGTGTTTGTATTCCTTCCAGCTCTGCGGCTTGATGGTTAGCAAGCCTCATTGTAGCTGCCATCCGTTTGCATCTTGCTGTTGCTGCAGATGGGACCAGGGAAGTCAGGTGGTGAATGGAGAGAGATAGGTTTCACATTGGGACCAAAGCATTTGACTCCCAGAGGTGGCCCATCCAGTTCAGGGCTGCTGCGGGCAAAGCCATCCGATCGCGTTGGGCAGATGGCTTCAGCTAGCATTTCTAAAGCTAGCGCATGCCTGCCCTTCCTCAGTTGTGATGAACATGCGAAATGGGTCACAACACATCATCCCTCAATCTCTTCACAGGTCACTGGGCCTATCGCTATGATAAGCACTGCAGATATTTTCTGTTTGGTTGAATAGAGAATTACTAAATGGTAGAGAAATCTGCGTTAGCTGAAGTAGTTTGATCTCCCAGTTTCTTGGGTGTTGTGGGTGGGTGAATGCACTTAATTACTGGGGTTCAGCTGATGAGCAATAACTCATTAAGCCTCAGTGATTTGTTTGTTTTTGTTCATATATATCTCCCCTGTGTCTCTGCTTTGGATAGCAGACTAGAATTGCCAATGCTGACAGGCCAGTCCCTTATTCAGTCATAACTTTTTCCTGCCAGTCTTGAGGAAAAAAAGAGCAGCAAACCATCTGCCGCCTGCACTAATTGCTTCATGATTGCATTCATTATTCTGACTGAAAGTACAGTTGTCACATGGGTGGTTCTTATCATGTAATTGTAGACCCGCTGCGTGTGTTTCCATCTTCCATGTAAGAGGAGTTACAAATCAGGAGAAACTTCAGACACAAAGCATTGCTTGTGGTGCAGAAGCTTTTTGAAATTGTTGTATGTTTGAGTCCTCATGGGTTCAGTCAGCTTGCTCTTAAGATAAGGGATTGTATTTTGTGGGTATGACTTAAGTATTGCTCTATAACCTTCAAAAGTAGTTTGCTGCCTAAACAGAAGGTGGAATGTAAAAACCCCTATGTCAGTGGAGTCATATTCTGCTATTCAGATGGGTTAGGCTAAGAAATGGCTAGTGATCAACCATGAATAACAAAGCTATTTGGAGAGAAGAAACATAGGTGGAACTGAGAAACACAAATCAGATGGGCAAAATGTAGAGTTTTCATTGCCCAGCTCAGGAATGGATGTGCAAATGCACTCAAGAACTGAAAAAGCTTTAAAATGGAGTTATTGCTGCTGCTTCTCATCTCTCAGTTTAAATAAACTCTTGAAAAGCAAGATACCCCAGACTAAAGGAGCTCTGTCAGCACAGCATGAGTAAATGAAAAGGTTTACTACTTTTGCAGGAGGGAGACATGATTCCACCTGTCTACTCTGATTTTAAAACTATGTCATGCTGGGGGTTAGTGAGTTGGAGACTGATGCTTGTCTGCATAGCTGAAGTGTTGAAGCAAAAATGATTTAGCAAATCAGGGTTCTGTTGTCCATGGTACGACATATTGCCTGTCATCTAACTGTGTCGTCATCCTCAGTTTCCTGCAGTAAAGATAGTTGGTTCAAATGCAGGCTAAAAGGGGATATAAGTATAAAATTGCACACTCTCCTGTTTCATGTTCCTCTATAAATACCAGAGAAAGTGAACAAGTCGCTTAGCTTTATTTCTCATGCTTTGCCCTCCTGGACCCTATGAGAAAATAAGAATAAGAATAAATCCTATGAAAAAAGAATAAGAATTTTTTCTTTGAGGAAATTCATGTTGGTTCAAGTTACTCAGGTTAAGCTGTCATGAAATGACAAGTGAGAATTTCTGTCCTTTACATGTCAGCAAGAAATAGCTTTCCACACAACTGCCCTAACACATGTGGTTTCCCACATGACTTGCCCCAACAACATATCTCATGACTCACTGTGTGTTAGAATAAGCCTTAGCTTCCAGACAGAACTTCTCATCTGCTGATGGTCATATCTTCAGACACTGGTCAGTACCAGTCCTCCAGAGGGGAAAAAATGAGGCACAGGAAGAAAGATGCTCCCTGCAGCTGGCAGCCACCATGCAGTCTCCTAGATGAGCAGTTCTTCTGTTTCTGGTACTATGTCGCTATTTAAGGACCTATGTTGGATCAAGCACTCTTTTTAGTTGAAAAACTAAAATAAAAACAAATTTCAACTGAAAATAGATGTAAAAAAAATTCTTCTACACTCAACACACTAAGAATTCCCTTGACAGTGGACTAGGACAGAACTTTATCATGTTCCCATATTTTTAGATCTAGGTGGTTCTACTTTTTACTCTCTCTTCTGAAGTAGATATTTATCCAATATAGTCCAGTGGATGATTGCTGTATTAAGCAGCACCAAACCCATTTTATTTAAGCTGCTTTCAACTCTGTGCTTTTTTATATCTGTGTGTTTAAAGCAGGGAAGAACCTTCCTTGCCAGATATTAATAGAATCAGGTTATATAGTTGTGCAAGGCATGCAAAAAAGAATTTGGTCACTGACCCATTGGGAATTGCTCAGGTAGCACCCAGAGAAAATAATAGCGAGTAGATTTGATAGTATAAACTCTGCATGCATTCAAGTGAGAGAGAAAGATGTTCATATATCAAGGATGACAGGGAAATCACTTGTGTAAACCAGTATGTGTCAGAGAGAAGGATGTGTATGGCCAAAGGATGTCTGTGCGAGAGGACAGACCAGCTCTTAAAAGCACTGAATAAAAGAGCTGGACTGCAGTCTTTTCAACTCAGTCTACCCTTATACATAACTAAGTTAGCGAGGTCTAAACTGGCCCCATCATTTGCGTGTTTGGGGTAATGCTTGTGTCTTATAATAGTGTCTCTGTCAAACACTTTGGAATTCAGCCAGATGTGATGGACTAATTTGGACTCACTCTATAATTCTGAAGCCAGGAGCAAGATTTAGCCTTTTGTTTTACTGCATTACGATCTAACTTCAAGGGGGCTTTGCTTGGAACTGATTTGGACCAGAGGCCTCCAGAGGTTCCTTTCAGCCTCAATTATTCTACTTCTGTTTATACCCTCTGAATTTCAGTGGTAGCAGTTACTGTATGCAAAACTAGAATAAACCAAAAAAAAAGAGATTGCTTTTACCACAGCTTGCATCATAGCTTTAAAGTTTTCATTCATTATCAAGCAGCATCATTTTTTAGTTTTTGTTCAGTGCAGCTGATGAAATTTAGAGGACTATTCACTTGGACTCACATTAGCGGAGGGAGGCTAATCCCATCTGAAGTTAATGGAGAGGAAAAAAGGTTCTTTAGAAGCGTCAGCATTAGCCACTTTTAATCATCCTCTGGAAAAGCCTATTTCTTTTGACATACTGCAGATAGAAGCAGGGAGACTGTTTGCATATGGCTATCATTAGCCTATAAGAATAACTCTCCCTTTTCCTAGGGCATTGGTCCTCAAATAGTGCACGCCATTTGTGCTAATATTTTAGGCACCACTAATCAAGCAGGCTAATTTTCTAGCAGACATGATTCACTTTGACACATGGCGATGAAGATGAAAGAAAAGTATTAAGGAATTTGCACTGTAAAAGGTGTCTTCACAATATGCGGCACTTTCTAGATGATCTTGGTTATTCTTTCTGGTCACCAGTACCTGTGGAAGGCATAGCAGGAATATTCAACGCACACATCTGTGATCTCTAGCTGCTATTCTTAACAGACTCTCTGTGGACATATATCTGGGCAAGCCATTAAAACACGTACAGAAACATCCAAATTTGTAGCTAGGACTTTGCAAACTGTTTGTGTGAAGTCCTGAAGTGCAGGTGCCTGCTAGACATCTTGACAACACATCTTGCACACGGTCCTTTTCAAATAAGCCTGGTTATCAGATTGATGAACATTTGGTGGCAACCGGTACTGAGTCTGATTTTGATTGGATTTTCATTGTTAATCTTAGTATACCCATTAATCTCCCACACACCTCACTAACTGTAATATGCTGGGGGAACACTTTAAAATAATGAATAAAAAAAACAATGAGGAATTCCTAGCCCTTCCACCCCACATATAGAAGAACGATAATAAGAAAAAGTCAGCTAGCAGAGCCCAGTGGCAGCCTGTCAGCCTTCTGCATTTCTTGGCCAGAAGCATGATCAGTGAAATGGAAGGAAAGACTCCCAAGCAGTAATCACTGTGCTCTTCACCACTGACTCATTCGTCTCTAGGCAAATGAATATGCCCTTGCTTATCCATCTGTATGAACATGGGCCCACTGCGCCCTTAGAGAAATTGTTCATTTGCTGCTTTGGGATCCTTGGGTGGGTATTTATAGCTATGGGTAGAAACCTTGTCTCTCTCCAAGGTTTTCTGTGCTCCTCATAATTCCAATTTTCCTACTTCTATGAAAATTTACTTTTCACTTTTACCTTTCACTTTTTTCTTTCCATCAGAGGTGGGCAGTCAGGAAGATGCCTCTTATTGTTGTAACTTTGACCAACTTGCTTTACTTTTCACTTCTCTCCTTTCTCTGTCTCTTTTTGAATAGTAATGTCCTAAATGTCTCCAGTTTCTTATTCTACAAAGAGCGTATCAGCAGTAAATTCACTTGGAGCCCATAGATTTTACTATAATACAATAACTAGTAATTTATTTTTAAATATAAAGTTATGTATGTGCTTGTGAAAATTCTGACATTATGCCCAGATTTCTGTGGAAACAAGACTTTTTGTTTCTTTTCTGTTCTGTCCTCATGCCAGCATAATATGCTTTTTAGCCAACAATGCATTTCTTTAGTGCAGTTATGTGGACAGTTATCTAGACAACTTGTAAATTTACAACACAGCAGAATGCAAGTGCCGAATAACCTGTTATAGACAGTAGTTTTTAACAGGAAAGGAAATTCACCTTGAGGCAACATTGCAAGTGTAGTGGTAAATCCATGATCCCTGAGAAACTTTAAGTCAAGACTAGATGTTTTCCAAAGATGCAGTCTAGTTGAGCCATTATTGTTGGACCTGGCAATTCTCCTTGCTGCTTGAGTTAGTGGATAAAACCCTGTGCCATCTGTTTGAAGGAGAACAGACTGATGATGCTAGTAGTTCCTTCTGGTTTCAAAATATATATGCATAGGCATATTCCTATAAACATCTGGTAGTAAAGTTGTGTTCCTGTTGCTTGCTAGTATATGAGTTGCCTGCAGTAGAGACATCACACTAATCCACTTGCTTGCAAACTGCCACAACACAGACCGGAACACAGCTGAGGTGGCTCATTTCTGACAATGTATGGGGAGTTATTGAGGGAAAAGCATGTTTAATAATAATAATAAAACAAAAAAAACTTAGCGATCTCCAGCATACTTTGATCCAGTAAACATGTACAAAAGGACTTGCTGTATTACAACTACACCGGACAATTTTAGGTGTTAGTAGTGCATTGTTCATCATGATTCTAGCCAAGTACCAACACTGAAAAAAGGGATGGAAAAGAAAGTTAAAGCTGCAACAGAGCTGCAGTCTTCACTGGTGTTTGAAATTACTGTGAAGCAGATATCTGAAAGCTTTATCACTCTGCTGTGTCTCCATCAGCATTCAATAAACACCAATTATTGGATAACCTTATTGACGGGGTCTCTGTGGCATGATTAATGCATTGCTGCAACTTAAAACATTCAAAATCTATGCAGTGTCCTATGAAGTTTTGTGCTTCAAAGGGTGTTTAAGTGTCTTAACAATGGAATTTAGGATTAGATTGGAGACTATCGGTAAATAGCAGTCTATCTCTTGGCTGCCTGTGGGAGGAATTCCTTTAAAAAAAATAAACACTGTAAACATTCCAGAATTGAGGTAAGGTACATGATGCCTGTCCTATTGCTGTTTGGAGGGTATAATGTTAATTCCAAATAC
>NW_010582994.1:294330-376617 GCF_000705375.1 Tinamus guttatus
ATGAATAAAACCACTGGGCATGTTAGTTTTAGCCTTGAGATGGTTTTGCCTGCAAACACCATCAGAAAAACCATAGTGTTTTTTACAGCTGCCTATCTTGCATCTGTTTCAAAGAGAATATTCTCTTTCCCCTCCTCACCCCCTGCCCCCCATTTCCATTTCCTTTTCTCCTGTTATTTTGTCTATTCAGTGAAATGCCCCAGAGAAATTTAAGCCACTGAAGAACAACATTAAAGCAAATCTGCTGGTGCCTCCTGCATGTCTCTGAGAAAATACTCTATATAGGGACAGCTCAGCTTCTTGTAGCTCGTATGTACTTTGTCTTCTTGGGTCCTCTATTTTATGAAGAAGTCACTAATGTGGAAAGAGGATCTTTGTTTCTTCGGACCTCGTCTGTTTCCCCCTTTTTCCGTCTTCTACCTACAGCTGTAAGTTGTGCTCTGGTATCCACGGTTGGGATGAGAGAGATTGTAATGTCACCCTACTGCAGAGGATAATTGTGTAGGGGATGAGCAGGTAAACTTTTAGAATGAGAATGGACTGAAGTTTTTTCATCTGAAAAAGACAGGAGGAAAGGGGATCTGTATTTCTTCATGAAAAGGTAGTGAGGACATTTGCTAGTACATGTGTTGGGCAAGCTGTAGTGATGGGCTATGTCTGGAAAAACTATAATCTCCAGTAATTGCTGTAACAAGAGGATCTTACAGCATAACCGTTTTCATCACCTTGGTAAGAGGGAAGAAGTACACTGAGGGGAGATGTAATTTGGTATGAGAGTCAACCATACGTGCCTTATGGAAACATAAAGGAATCCACACTACAAATATGTCCAAGGGAATGCACTGTATTAACATTTTTCATGTTGTTTTACTATTTCTCTGGCAGGCTCCTGTTAGGTGTACTGTGACAGGAAAATGCATGAAGGTTAGTGAGGTCCTTAGCGAGTCTGGAGCTGTGTGCTGTAAAAATACCTTTATTGCTAGGAAGAAGTATTCTAGGCATCGTTCATAACATGGTGTTTTGCAGAAAGCAGTGTTTACTAATGTCATTGGCGTTAGAGGAAGAGAAGCACTAGATGTTGGTTAGGAAAATTGGACGAATACTTAATCTAAATGCATTTGAGTTCATTTTTGTGATACTTGCTGAATTTCAGCACACCATCCTAGGTATTCCATTTGCTGGCAAAGACTGCTTAAAACTGAATGCAAATGTGAAAGCAATTGGTGAATCAGTCGTATTGGGAATCACTTTACATTTCTCCTTCTTTGCTAAATAGTCCAGTCAGTCAAAGCTCAATAGTGATAACATGTGACTTGCAAATCCAAACACTCAGGACCAGTAGTTGCAGAAAAAAACTACTCAAAATGCACACAGTTCAGAGCAGCCAAAATATATAAGCAGAAATTGCTTATTAAATCTAGATTTTTATTCTGGTCTTCCCATGAAGTTATACCTTCAGTCATAAAATATTTATTGAAAGTCAGTAAGTCAAGGTACCACAATTAGAGCTGGCCCCAAAAATAAAATTAAAAGTTTAAAAACCTCATTTAAAAATGTAATGTTTTTTTTTCCACTAAAAGGAGACATTCTCAGAAAAGATTCTCAGTTAATTCTAATCATAATATAACCTTGAAAAACTCAGAGGAAAAAAAATAAGGCCAAATAATAAAAATATCTTAAAAAATAGCACACAGTGAACAATAGAAAATGCCAGCTAGTAAATTATATAGTCAAGTTAGTTATAATCATTAACTGCATCAGTCCTATTAATTTCTTTTTAATTGGGTGTTGCACCCAGACAAGCAAGTGGGAGAAATACAAAAGAAATAGCACCCCATACTTCAAGAAGATGACTGTCTTAATTAGCTCAGGGCTTTCATGCAGTAAGGCATAATGAATCTTTTACCAAGGTCCTGGTTATGTGCAGTATCTTTAGCACTGTGTGCTGGTTCTAAATAAAAGTATCTCTGGCACTTAGGCACTTCTAAATTTTACCAGTGAGACTTCAAATCCGTAGTTGTACTTGCATCTAAAGTTCACAAGTCTTTGCTGTTTTGAGGATGGTCAGGTCTGAATTCCTAATCCAAACACAATGTGTTACTCAACATCCAGGTCTTCTGCTTGTGTCTCAAACTCTTCTATTACACAATTACAGAAGGTTTTGCAAAGGAACTCCAATATGGTGAATGGAAGAGTTCATTAAGAATCCAAATTATATATGAAGGAATGAGGCACATTGTCATGGCACAACAGGGGTGTGAAAGAAAAAGATAGTAGTTTGTGTCTTCGAAGGAGGAAAAATGATTGGAAAGAGTCTCCCTAGGAAATAATAGGAAATTAAGGTCACCAGAAGTCTCTGACAGGCATAGGATATTGAAGAGAAGAATGTGCAGAATGAGTCCAGCTAAGAGCTCGTGGACAGTTTTACAGTGCTGAGGACAGTCTTGAACAGAATTCGCGGTGGATTAGATGTAAAAATACATCATGGTGTATCTGGTTTCCAACAGGCTTCTGTGTCCATAATGTTAATGATTCCCAGAAGGCATACAGGAGATGTCTGACAAGCTGACATTGCTGTGTCTCTGTCTTGTGTTAATCTGAATATGAGAAGGAGAAGGAAAAAGTGGCAGATGGAAGAACAGATAGAAGACAGAAGAAAGGACATAGAGTAGAGCTGTTTCTTTTATGAGCAATGGGGAAGAAAGATATTCTTTAGAATAGACTTATAGAATATACATTTTCTTTTCCAGAAGAAGCTAGAGACTGCATCTTAAATGCTTTGACTGTTCACTGGAGCAGATGCAAAAGTTGAAAATCAGAGGGAAAATGCATCAAACACCTGGTAGAAGCCTGTTAAAAGCTTCATCACATTCCAGTAGGCTAAATGTCCTAGCATTCCTGTCAGATCTTGGCATGGTGATATTTGCAGGCCTGCCCAGGTGGCCTGAGATGGTTTAAATGGCATGATAGCTGGGTTCATTACAACTGATGCAGTCTGTTACAGAATAAGACCTTCTAATCACTGCAGGGCAATTGCTGGAGGCCAATAAGGAAGATGCCAGTCAAGGGGGATTGTGACAACCTGCCTAGGAAATCCTCTGCTTGATCTAATGCACAAGCATAGGAGTTGAAGTATGCCAAAAGTTTAATTAAAATAGATATATTTCATAACTTAAATGTAGTGTAGTTCAGATGGACACGTGCCAGAGGGCCCACAAGTGTCGCAGGGTCTCAGTGAAGCAACTAGTTCATGAGGATTAGCAAGGATGGTGAGTTCTGTTAAATTCCTTTTTTGTTGTTCTTTGTTTTTTTTTTTAATTTGTTTTGTTTTGTTTTAAATTAAACACCACATATTTGCTTCCCAATGGAGCTTGGCTTTGGTAGAAAGTCAGGCTGAAGGTCAGAGCCTCTTGAACACAGGCTATTATTATATTATTATCTTTTTGATATTTTTAGGCAGTTTTCTCAGCTGTGAGGCTGAAGAGATGGATTAGTTGTAGAAAAGTAGGTACCAGGATGAAGAGCGTATCAGCAGCCATGTTTTTCCTTGCCATGCTGCTGCTGCAAACATTATTGATGGGGAGTAGCATATGCAAGAGCACATTGCTACCATTCATTGGCCTGGCTTTTCTTATTTTCTCACCAGAAATTTCCTGCCAAACCAATATGTACAAGGAAGGATGTTCTCAATTGGCAGGCTTTGATAAAGATACTAATGGCATTTCAATGTGTTCTGCTTACAGTCCTCAGACTACTGGACTATGATGCATCTCTTTGCTACAAAAGAAGCCTGAAATTGCTCAAATTTATCTTGAGAATTAAGATTTTATTCCTGTGTGGCTTGGGAAGATACACACTGGCCAGTCCCATGTGTGGCAATAAGAAAAGAAAAAAAAGCATATAGCATCTTTTTTCTGTTCTTATTAAAAGTTTATTAAAGACTTTACAATCTTTCTTCCTGAGACAAGGCTTGAGAAAATTGTTCAAAGTCAGACAGCAGGTGGTGATAAGAGTTTGGTTCTCTGAGTCTTCGTCTAATATTACTACCAGATCATCTGGTTTCATGAGTGTCTCGAAAAACACACTGCTACTCATAATCAAATCAAGGTATTTTGGGGAAAAAATACAGCTCCTGAGCCTGAAGTCCTTAGTTCTTGGGTGCTGTATCATGTGAAAGAAAAATTGTTCTTGACCCTATTTCCGGATCATGAGGACTCCAAAAATGGGTGTAAAATAATAGCTTGACTGTTATCCCAAAAGTTATAACTAGACGTGGTCTTATCTATTTATCTGAGCCCTCCCTTGGAAGAGATAGGATGGGAGAAAAAAAATATATTACTTTTATAAATAAGTCTTCTTGGAATGAAAGACTTCATTCTCACCAACACACAGGTTGATGTGTTTTGTTTTTCCCAAGACTGCTGTTTATATTGAGGAGAAAAAAAAAAAAAAAAAAAAAGTCATCCAGCATCCAGAGATGCTTTATAAATGAAGAAAGCTTTGATGAGCTCAAACTCATCTCCAGTTCTTTGTCTTTCTCCCACTAAAAATATGCAGAAGTTGGCAGATATCCATTGAAAGTTTCAAAAGTTTGATTTGGGAGTTACTTGGCAATAGAAGCCTGCAGTGTTTCACTGGGCCCAGAACATGTTAGTCTTTATTGGACTTTGGACTAAGAAGATAGTATTCAGCTCTTGGGTAGGACGAAGAAGTTAGTTATATAGCAAAGTTAGCTGTGAAATTGTTTGGGCTTTTTCACTGCTATTTTCTGTTGTATATTTAATGAGAAGATACTGTGTAAGCAGAGTTGTTTTTGCACTTGCTGTAAGTGACTTCTGGCCTCCTCTAGGGTGTGCGGACTGGACCACAACACTACAAGATGCCAGATACATGCGTCTTAGTGGGAAGCTTTGATCCTATGCGAAGCTGTGATCCTATTTGATTATATCAACAGCTTCTCAGTTGATACCTAAATCAGGTAGGCTTGGTCTATGGTATCAGGAAGCTCAGTCCAGAGGCCATAATTACAGGGCACTTTTCCTCTTCTCTTCCTTCAAGCCAGTTCTTGAGGAAGACGGCTCAAATCTCCAGCTATATATCAAAAAGAGATGGAGAGAATGAGAGCTGTTTCATGTAAACAATATTTAGCTGCAAAGATCTGGTCCTGATTTTAACACATTCCTGCCACCTGGTGTTACCAGCAATAGATCCCTACCTCTATGGGAATTCAAAACCATCTTTTTCAGAGTATCAGAAGTCAAGTTTCCTCTCCTGAGTTTTCTACAGACTTCTGTTAATGAAGAGGGAAGGCAGCCTTGCTAATGCAATTGCTGTTGTCTTCACAGTCATGGATATTAGGGATGGATATTGCTACTTTAGAGTTAAAAGAAATGATGATGACAGTAGAAATGACTGCCCATGACATGGAAATCACCTCTAACCCCATATACCTATTTGTCTATGTTAGCATTAGCGTGACATTTACCTGCATTTCTTGGTCTTGTGAGATTGTACAAGTGGCCACTTGGGCTTCACTCACTGCAACTATTTTCCACCTGCTCTAGAAAATAAAAAGGGTGACAAACTGAATAAAGCATTCCATGGGCTGGATTTAGCCCAGCTGAATTGTGCAGGGTTATACCATTTGGTCTAATTGGGCAACGTGATAAAAAACAGTGTGGAGGATACAGCAGAGGGAATTTAATCAGATTACTGTCAGGGGAAATTTATTGGCCAGGTGTAAAGAGATGAAGTGCTGATTTATGCCTGTCTGGAAGTCTGGCCCTTTGTTTCTAAAACATGCCAGGAGAATAAAATGGGTAAGAGATATTAAGGGTAGAAAGCAATCTATAAAGAATGTTCTAGGAACAGTAAAATCAGAATAACAAATTAAGTAAAACTTCATGTAATGGGGACTGAACTAAAGAAACCAGAATTCATTCCCTTACTAAGCTCCCTGGAGCAGATTCACTGTCTTCTGTGAGCAAAAAGGAACAGAGCGTGTCTGCAAAGGCCCGATGAGGTGAATATTGTAGTTAAAGAAATAGGAGCCTGGAGGACTCTCAGGATCTATTTTTGTCTCTACTAAATAACACCTTGGTCAAATCAGTGAGATCCCTGTGCTCTTGACTAATCAGTGGAGTTTATCTGTAAGGCTGAGAGCAAAAATTTGTTTCAGTCCCTTTTTCTAACTTGATCTACTGGTCCAGTACTTTTCCATAAGTTTTGAGCAAATCAGTAGCATGCGGGGAAGGTTACTTAAAGGTTGATTGTCAAGCACTTTCATATCTTTGGACAAAAAGCTCTCTATTCAGTACTACATGTTACTATTTTTATGAGACAATTAGGAATTTGAGTTGTACAGGACCATCAGTAGAAACAACAACAAAAAATGATGCTACTACCCACCAAACTCATTCCTTGTTGTTAGTTGTGCTCTGGTCTTTAAAATAAAAACAAGAACGTGCCATTCAGTAATTTGGAATAAGCTGTCATTTTTTTAACATGAAGTGGCAGGATGTGTCCCAGGGGCAGTGGGGAGCTGGTTCAGCATTGGTGAGATTTATGATAAGAGATTCACATGAGTGCTGAGGCTAAAGGAAGATAAATCCCCAAAGGCAAATTCTACCAATAATTGAATTACAAAGCCATTATCATGTGCTGAACAGAGCAACTTTATGGCTCTGTTGTGACAGGATAAAGCTTGTTAGAATATTTATGTTCATAGGACAACTTTGGCATAAGGATGTCTGAAAACATGTTCTGTCTTCCACCTGTCTGTTGCAGCTAATTAGCCTTCTTGTGTATTGTAGTAGATGTGCAGGAGACAGAGCTGTACTTGAATTAGGAGTGGGGAGAAGGAATGCTGAAGGTCAGGAGACATCTCAAAATAAATATCACACTCAGTGCAAAGTCATTTGCAGAATGCAGCTAGAATCTAATGGTTAGAAAGACAGTGGGGACAATTTGTGGCAAGGGCAAGGAGAGAGTGTATAGACAAAGAGATGGTGAAACATTTTCACAAGGAATTGTGAGCTGAAGTTCTTTTTCCAAGCTGTCTTTGTGTCACTTTTCTCTTTGGTATAGCTTTGTAGCCATACCTTGGCTGCTCTCAGAGTGGGTAGGCTCAAAATGGCCAGAGCCACAGGGATCTTGTTATATCCTTCATTGCATAACTAAATCAAACATTTCCTCTCTGATTAAATCAAGCACTTCCTCTCCACAAAAGGTGATGGATGGGTGACGGCCCATGAGTCCTGATTCTGCACTTGATGGTTTCAGATTTTCACTACTTCCCATGAGATAGGATGGAGCTGCACAACCTCTTTGTGCCTCCAGACAGAAACAACCGCATTCACCCTGGGGGGAGTGGCTCTGCCCATGAATAGAGGATAGTAGCATTTCTATTCTTCCAGCCTTTCTTTCATTTTGGCCCATTTGCATTGGAGCTTCTCTAAAAGAATATTGTATTTTATTGCTTAGCTTAAAAGACCTTTGATCTTGGCTACTGCAAGCGTGTATGACACTAGGAATACATATGAAACATTTGCTGTCAAATTTCTTAGAAGCGAATGGTTCCAGGTTTGGTATGACTGTCTGAAGTCAAGCCTCCAAAATAATAGGCCTGCAACACTACTTTTCAGAATGCTTCAAGCCCATGAGACAGTGTCTTTCCTGTCTGGTGCTTTGGGTTCTTTGTTTACGAACAAAGGTGATTTGAAATTAAGAAATACACCATGTGGAAGCTTTGCTGTCTTCACAGTGATGTTTCTTTGCAGCTTTGAGTGGTTTGACTGCTCTGCAAGCCTCATCTCTTCCCAGCATCCATAAACAATTGCTTTTTTTCCCTAGAAGTGAAAAAAGATGGAAGAGGTGGAAACCCTAGGGATAAGAGGGTCTCTGTTGAATTTCCTCGGCTCTGAAGAGCTGACAGGCATAAGAAGCCAAGGTTTTAGAAATGTGTTAGACGGGGAGATGGCAAGGAGCTGGTCACCGCAGAAATATGCCAACTAGCATTTGCTATGCAGTGGGCAATGCCAGCCTCCTTTTGTTTGTTCCAGCCTTGCTCCAAACCAGAGGATGATTCTGGGTCTTTTCCCTGTGCTGCTTCTCACGGTGGTTTGCATTCAGAGCAATTACCCTGCTACTGTGCTATGGCCATTGGTAACTATTTATGAAGCTCTCAAACACAGAGGACTACTTAGCAACCTTGATGGTGATGAAAATTTTAGGAAGTGACTTTTAACAGGACTATGGTGATTGTACATATTTCATAATGTGAACATCCCAAAGGCATCAGGAAACACTGCCTTATGCTCCTCTTGGTTTTTTTGTGTCTCTTCAGTTTGCCCAAAACACTTTTTATCTTTTAAGAAAGACTTTTTTTTTTCATTCCTTCTTCCTTTTTTTTTTTTTTTTTTTTTTTTCCCAAACACTCAAGGGAATTAAACTCACAAATTCTTCCTTTTTTTTTTTTTTTTTCTCTTTTCCCAAAGCATCAAGGCAATTATACTAACAAAAGACAAAAGTTAATTGAAAAAAACAGGTGCCATTCAACAAAAGTAATTGCAAGCATATTCCTGTACTTAAGTTTCAGGGCATATCACAGAAAGCCTAAGATTAAAGGAATGGACAACGTACATGCTGGCTTCTTATGTTTATGTTTATGAAAACCTAAACCGAGGAAAGGAGAAGTCTGTGAATGTATGAGTGATTATTCTTTGTAAATGCATGCTGAAAGAGTGGAATTGAGAAATATATTGAGAGTAACTGCTCCCAGCACAGCTAATAAAAGTTGCTTGAAATAGTCTGCGTCAAGGTTTTGAATTGGCGTTTATTTCTAAAGAAAATGCAGAGAGAGAAGTCAGTAATGGTTTCTAGTGTATGGTTTGCTTGTACCCCTATTCTTTGCAGGGTACTCAATTTATAAGTTATCTGATGCTAAGCCATTTTCTTGTTCTTGTTTAGTTGCTGAAGTGCAAATGGATCAGGTTGCACTGACCTGTGTGCACAAAGGAGAAAGGAGTAGGAGTTGGCAGTTGCATACAGTTAAAAGCATCAAGTTTGAGGATTCAGGTTTTTTTAGTGCAAATCCAGCATGCAGTTTTCCCCCTCTGTTTGTAAATATTGCATTTATTGTTCCTCAAGTTTTGGTGGTAGAATCTTCAAGCCTGTTTATCAGGCAAGACTGGAGGTTCCTTATAATCATTTTGGTTTATTCATTCTGTTTCAAACTCATGCCATGGGCTTAATACATTACTTAATAATACTCAGGCTTGTACAAATACATTGTCTTGCTTCACTTCTGAGGATGATTCTTTTCTTTCTCCAGACAGTCAAATAAAAAAGGTCAAAAAACCTCACTAATGGTGTAACTTCATAAACAGTGATGTTGCAGTGGATCTAGCTGATGTGTTCTCAGTTTAGGATATCTGATGTATATTTCATAGCTGGCTTGTTACCAGGACCTGCTCTAAGAACTGGTTGCCCTCTGCATGTACAGGGACATGTCTGTCTTCTGGCATAGTGGATATTTTCAAGTGCGGTGGGACCAAAAGCATGGAATTTATCTCCTTTATATGCTCTCTGTGGTCAATATTGCATTTCTGAATGTCTTCTAGGCCTCTACGTACCATATGGTAAATACCAAAGCTGAAGGTAAGATGTATCAAGCAATCCTCTCTTATAGAGCAGAATACATCCTCACCTTATAGAGCAGGAACATCCTGGACCACCAGCAGTGGTCCAAGATGTTCCCTTTCCCCTTTACTTTCAATTAATAGTTTATCAATAATCTGAATGTTTATATGTCGGTAATAAACAGGTTGATGTTTGCTATGTTACCTGCTCGGGGACCTTTTTATAATCAAATGTGGATACCTGTATTGTTTTTGTTCAGATATCTTATGTTCAATAAAGAGAATCAGCTCTTTTTTAGGGTAAAGTTCTTCCCTATGGCTAGTTATGATTCCAGGTCATATCTAAAACAATTCAGATGAACCACAGCATAAAGCATCCTGTTTCTTCTCACTGCTGGCAAATGGAGTTGAGGGTGATTAGCTCAAAGGTAGAACATTTACAGAGTATTAACTGGGTAAGATGAGACTTTGTAGATGGTATAAAAGAATACAGAGAGAAATATCATAGGACTACCATGGAGCAAGGCAACATAAGAATGTGTTTTAAAACTTCTGAGCAGAAAATACACAGTACAGACTAGATGAGAGTGATATATTTCTGAGTGCCAGCTGAATACAGCTAATATTGTTGCAAGCATGTTTGTATTTCACCTTTCTTTTGCACTTGATTGTTCTTTATTATCATGAAATATTATGGGCCTGACTGTGACCTGGTGCCGTCACAAGCAAATTAGGCCTATTACATTGAAAAGATGTAGTGTATATGTTCTAAAATAAGAAGATCTCAGTATAGGTCTTGCCTTTACCTCAGATGTCCTGTTTGGCTTCAGAGAGTCCTTTAGTTTCTCCAGGCCTTAGTTTTCATCTTAATTTCTCATCACATTTCTAATTTTCAAGGGGTTTGGAGATATTAAAAGAAATGAAGCCCTTGAGTAAAAGAGTAATATTTGACATAAGTCATATTTCAGTTATCCTTGTTTGTTCTTGGGACAGTTGGTGACTCAATTCTGTCTTGAGCTAAAGCCTCTGCAGTCCCAATACTGGCAGTTCTGGTGAGACTAAGTAATATGCAGATCAGTGTATGTAGGTCAGTTCAGTCTTCTAATGTTCAGAGTTTGGTAGCTCCAGATATTTATATACTGCTCTTAAGATTTGAGAGTAATGAAAATAGTGGCTCATAGTAATAAAAAAAAACCAGCAACAGTCATATCCCATCCATCCGTGAGACATAGCTCACGCTGTATTAGCTGTCTTTTGCCCGAAAAAGATGCAATAAAAGTGTTTCTGGGGGTGAGAATGGAGTTGTGAGGAGGAAGCTCTGAAAGCACCTGATTGTAGGTTCACAAGATTTAACTAGGGCAAAAAGTCCTTTGCTGAATGAATACTGTAGTTGGGTGTTTCTGAAGAGACAAAGTGCTCAAGTCCGTGAAATGCAATCCTTGTTTCTTTGGAGAGTTCATATCCCCATGAGGCCATGTCAGGTCAGGAATAAGAATGCACAAAGCTGTATTTTATCATCTGAAATAGCCCAGTTACAGATGTGCTTTAAGCCATCTGAATAAACAAGAGTAAAAAGGAGGTACATCAATATACAGTATATGCAGGTATATGCAGTTTTTAGGGCTGTTTGTCACTAGAATCTTTCTTTTCTTGAACTGAATTGCAACCAGCAGGTCCAGCATTTAGCCCGAACTCTCCTGATTATAGCAGCTAAAAGAAAGGAGGGGAAAAAAAAAAAAAAAAAAAAGCCTAAAAAGGTAATCCCCACCTGCCTGCTTGGTGTCGGTCCTCATGAAGCAGAGATTTTTAAACAGAGGTGAATACTAAGGAGCAGAAGACTTTGCAATATGTGTACTTAAGATCTGAGAAGTGAAGGCAATACTAGCTGCAAGTCTTTCAGAAACTTTTCACAGATCCTAGCAAAAGAGGGGAAGAAAAAAAAAGTTACAGCTTTCATCATGGGAAGGTGGGGATTAATCAGAACACAAATAGTCTTGTTATTGTTAACACTTTTATAATGGCTATTAGTTAGTGCGCATGATGATTAAGGACTAGAGCTGCCTCTGATTGCAGTCAGTGGGAAATGAATTAAGGTCTAAATCAGTGTTTGAACTTCACTTTTGATTTCCTGAGAAATAATAAGCCTTTGGACTGAACAGCGTCAAATTTTCTATCACTGGAAATAAATGTTTCTCTTTCCTCACGCATGTATCAGCTTGAAAGTCAGACAGGTGACAGACTGGTGGTTTAACCCTTAGCCTTAATCTAGAGTTGTCCCTTGGATGATAGAGTTAAGATCAGAAACATGGCCGATCACCAGAGATGAACTTGAGGCTGTGGTGAAATGGGAGTGGTGCCTAGTTGCAGTTAATACTGCTGTAATCCGGATTGCACATCAGACTAGTGACCATTTGGACCAGCTGCACAGAGCCATTGAGGCGGATGATGCCTTTCCAGTGGAAGCAAAACATGTGCAGTGCTGTATGCTTTCATATTGCTGCTTGTTAATTCAGAGTAAAAAAACAGTCATTTTCTGAGTTAATCTGACGTTTCTTTTGTTAATGGAATATTGCTTTTATTAGATCAGAAGAAATACAATGTCTCAGGATTATTTTATTATTATTATTATTTTATTAATTAATAATAGAATATTGATCAATCAGAATGTCAGTTAAGCAAATGTGCATAAAATGCCCAATATAAAGGAACAGCTAGAATTAGTATTCTGAAAAACATCCCTGTGGTACTAATTAAAGTATACTGTATCTCACCCTGGGTTGAACTACATCCTACCACCCAAACCAGAGGACACATGAGAATTTCGGGCACTAATCAAAAGACAAAATATTCTCCAGATGGGGAGCAGAAGAGAAGTAAAGGGATCAGAAATAAAAAGCTCATAAGTGCAATGACCTTGATTCAATTTTATAGAAATTTTACCTTTTATTTTAGGGATGACTCAAAAATGTTTTCAAAGCTTACTTGTTAGTATGGGTTTATTTCCAGTTAAAACTTATCTGTGGAGTGAATGCTTCTGGCAGTATCACCCATAATATCTTTTGTTTCAATGCGCTTGCGGCAATATTTCTCTTACAGGTCTATGATGGGATCCGGTAGAGAGCCTGACCTTGTGCACTTAGAGGCCAAGACAGTGGACGGTCGTAAGTACATCACTTTCCAAATAGCATGTTACCCTGGGCTGCCCTCATTCCTGGGACCACACAACATGATGGGGATCTGACTTCTCTTTACCAATTCATTCACATAATACAAGGGATTTCTGCTGAGTATATAGGAAGGAGAGGTAGTTAATAAACACCATTTAGGGTGAGAATGTACAATACTGTTCTTCCTTACCTGATTTTTGATGATGGGAACATGACATTGGAGAAAATTTCTGCGTCATGAAGTCCAGCTGCTTGTTGTTTCACAGAGTACATAATACCACCTCGCATGCAGCTTTACCAAACTGCTTTAACAGACTTGAGATGTTCTGCCTTAGGTTCTACCTTTGAAAGCACCTCACTTCTCTCACATTAGAAACCTTTTAATGACCACGCTGAATGTATTCTTCACTGTAATTGCTTGTCCTATCATTGTCCTTCACTTTCATGAGCTCCTCTCCCTCCCTCCCTGCCTCTTGAGGTGCTTTTCTCCACTCCAGTGGCCCCTTTTACCTGCAACTCCAAAATATTCTCCTAATTGGCTCTAAATTCTCTCAGGCACCCTGAGCTGGCCTTTTCTCTTCCCACCCATGCTTCCTTCAAGGTTTATCTTTGAGCTCTTCTGCCTTGGCAGATTTTCCTCCATGGATTTCCTTTCCACAGTGCCGGATTGCCTCAGGCAGGCATGACACAACAGGAGCCTGGATGCCATAGATCATCTCATTGTAATTTCTTATTGTTTCCTCTCTAAATGGCAATTTTTCTGTAACATAACAAGCAGATTTTTTGCTACTTGTAATATGATTGTATTAATGATGCAGTCAATTAACTTCCTTAAGAAATGGATAAAATTCTCCCCTGAATTATACCCCCAAATTAAGTATGTTACTTAAAAGGTATATTCTGTCATTGTAAACTGTATGAAAAGCTAACTTTAAGGTAATCACTCTTTTAAGTCACTTAAATTTAGCATGAAAGACGTTTTTTGGGAGATGAATTTTAAAAGGAAACTGTTGGGATAGAAATCATAAAGTTTTAGAGGTCTTACCTTTTTAAGATACGCAAGTTTAGTAAAAGTGAAGGAATTTGTCTTTATCTCTTAGCATTTATGTCCTATTATTATTGCTCATCTCATTTTCACTTATGTGAATGTGGCAGCAAGGCTAAGGACAGCAGAGTTTCTGTGGACATTCTAAATGATAATAAAGTACCCTAATAGGACAGTGCCTAACTCACCACACAGTGTTACTGATTTAAGGCATTGGGAGCTTGAGCTCACTGAGATGAAGCAGTGCGTTGATATGTAATGAGCTATTTTCTGGGACTTGGTGCTTTTGAGGGATGTATAGCTCATGTTGGGCCAAGAAGGTGGATTCTGTGCTCCAAATGTCATGAATAGTCTTGTTTGAATTTTTAGACTGGGATAAGAATATTTTGCACAGCTATTTCTGCAAAGGGCCTCTTGAGTTCTTACCACACTAATATCCTTTCTTATAGCATTTAAAACAGAAATCAAGAAATGAGTAGATGAACTTGACTTACTGAGGATTCAGGCATATTACTGAAGAATTGTGGAATAACAAATTGTTGTTTGCCAAATGAGCTCTAGTAACTGATCCTACACGTGTATCTTGGCTCAGTTGTGAGGCAACACAACTTAAGCTGCACTGTTTAGACAGCGAGAGAACTACAAACATGAATCTAGCTCTGTTGTCCCAACCTTCAGCTGGCAGTGACCTCCCTTGAAGAACGGTACTTAGGATGAAACTTATACCCCAAATCAGGAGGTCCGCAACTCATCCACAGCGTAAGCTAGCATGTTGGACTTGCATTAATTGCACACCCTGTTTTGCCAGTTCTTCCTGGCTGGATGCAGAAAGCTTGGAAAACATATCACAGCACTTCTTGTCAAAAAACATTGGGAAGCACTGCAGGTCATAGGATTTTGTGACTGAGGAAGGCTAAGAGCATTCATATGGTTAATTACTCTAGTTACTTTGACTGACTGGGTGTATTCAGATCACTGGGTTCCTTGAGTCATAAGTAGTGAGATGGTCTCCGTTCCTGAAAGAAAGAACCGTGATCATCCAGTTGATGAACAAAGCTTTCTCTTCTGGAGGGAAGCGAGTGTGCTGTTGCAGGTGAAGTGATGGAGTGAAGTGTTTTAAAGTGAGAGAGAAATCTTTTTTTCAAGCTGAGTCTAATTTGCAAACATTTTGTGTATGTGTGTTTCTTATTTATATTTTGATTGGCAGATCTCTTTTGTGAGTTTACCAAGTGTAAAAAATTCAATAAAAGGATTATATTTGAAAAGGTAAACTTGCCAAAACAACACAGAGAGGAGTGAAGGGAGGTGGGGTTGGAACCACCACACAAAGTATACAATAAAATGAAAGATCTTGAAGTGGAAACATAAGGACTAACTGAACTCAGTACAAGTAACAAGACAGCTTCATTCTTGTGCTGCCATCTTTTCCAGCAGAAGCTGAGCCCTGAGTGCAGCTTGGGTGAGGAAAAGTAGAAATGTCAGCAGAGTGTGGTGTTAGCCCATCTCTCTGGCAGTGTTGCCTGAGAATATCTATCAGCAGAAACCTTAGTCGTGAACTTTTTCTGCTAGAATACCAATAAGTCTGCTTCTCTGCTCCCTGATTATGGGCTGTCTATGCATTTTATTTATTGTATTTATATACATAATGTAAAAGGTTTACAAGGACTGAAATAGGAGTCTCTTAGTAGGCATAAATCAGTATAAATTCACTGGCTTGGTTATTTACACCTGCTGAGGATTTGGTCAGCAATTTTGTGCTTGAGCTCACAACTTGCCTTCTCTCTTTCTTTCTCTTTTTCTCTTTCTCTCTCTCTTCTTTTTTTTTTTTCTTTACTTTTTTCTTCTGTGATCTGTTTTTTTTTTTTTTTTTTTTAAAAAGCTTCTTCTAAATATTATGGAAAAAAATGAGTACAGAGTGAGCAGTTTAGTGGTATTGATGGAGACTAACAGAGTTGCAGGAGTAAACAGTGCCATTTGTGTTTTTAATCCTGCTGTGTAAATTTTGGAAAGCAGTAGATGAATTTTCATCTCATCAGATATCCAAGTAGAGAAATGATGTTTTCATTTAATTTTTAAAGGCTTCAAGCCCAATCTGAGTCAGGCTGGGACTGAGAGTACAGTAGTAAAACTGATTTTCCAGTTGGAAGAAATTCACATGAACCTTATCTCACATTTCCATTTGTATCCCTGAGTGTCTCTGTTGTTGTGCTTTGAATTTGGAACAGGATCAAAAGCAGACTGGCAACATCAACAGGAATTATGGCATTTTTCTTTGCCTATTGTCAGGTCAACACCCCACTAAGACAATTAATTCCCTGCTGTTCTTAACCAGACCGTAAGCCCATTGTGTTTTCTACCATAGTTGGCAAGCAAAGTGACCGGGAGAGGTTAAAACCAGGTTTGCTCATATGCAATTTCAAGTTGTTGTAGAAGGTGCATGAAGTCAAGGCCACATTGACTTTATGTTTGTAAAGAATTCATTAGCCCCCTTAAAGATTTTGAATAAATGTCTTTCTCTGATTTGAGCTAGGGAGGTTTATCCCATTAAGGTCTGATTCATGCCCATTGACTTGGGACCATACGTTTTATTCAGATGATTCCTATTAAGTATTCCAGGCTGGTGACTGGAAGAAGAAATGGAAGATTCCTCCAAGGCATTTGGAAGCTAACTGGGTACCCACTGGCCCTCCAGAGAACAGCAAATCTTACTCAAAAGATGTCTAAGTAATAGTTTCTTTAGACACAGGTCAAGAAAGTCAACTTCTAAATTTGAGACATGCATTTGTTTGTTTATATGGATGTCAATTACTTTATTGAGCTAAAGTTTTAATATATTTTAGTTTTGTGTTTTCTTTCATTTTAATGAGTAGGTGAAAAAAAGCAAAGGGGTTGCCTGGAGCGCTGGTGAAAAGATAGAGTACCTGATATTTAGAAAGTGCTGCTCTTCTCTTTTGCAATTCTGTTTTACAAAACTTTTTAAATTAAAATGTAATTTAGATGCTGTGATAATTGTGGGTAGGACCAAAGCATCACCTGGGATCAATTGTCATGTTCTACTGATTAACAGGGACTGAGCATCTGGCCAAGGATGTCAAATCACAAAGTTGTGCTAAGACTTTAATTTCTGTTTTCACAAGCTGTTGCTAGGAAAAACAAAATAATTTATTCTGTAGAAAAAGTGGTCAACCTAGTCTTACAGTCCTTTTCTAACATAGCTAGAGCTATGAGTTAATTTCTGGTGTCCTAAACCTGTGCAGTGTTGGTTTTTAAATTATTTTTATTTTATTTTTCATTTATTTTTGTTCTTCCTGATGGTAGCTGATTTATCCTGGAGAATGAGGCTGGTTAGTTTTTCTTATTATATCTTCATGATAGAAAGAGAAGAGGATATGCTCCCCCATTCAAAGAAAAATTCCTGACTGATGTGCAATGAAGAAAAAGGAGTAGCAGGATAAAAACAGATTTGTGAGTAGTTAGTAAATGGGCTGGTTTCATTCACTGATCTTCATTGCTGGTTAATCACTTTGCAGTTGCTGGAGAGTTATGAATATATTCCCATATCATAAACATTTCACAAATGAGTATTTGGACCAGATGGAAAAGGATAAAGAGCAGTCTTATATTCCTTTAAAAAGGGAGTAGAAAGATTAAATTTAATTATCACAAAACATGCAATTAAATTGTGAAACCCGTTGCCACAGGATAATATGGATACTAGAGGTTTACATGGGCTGCGAAGTGTCCTGGACAAAAAAAAAAAATCTATAATCTCTTCTAGGCTTCTGCAGGTAATCACTTCTGGAGATGGGTTACATACTTGGAGCTACCAGTGAGATATATTGTCACCATGTTCTTATGGTTCATTAGTCAGCAAGTGACGGTCACCCTTCAAAGGCAGAAACTTTCCCTGATGTCTAAGATGCTTGATAGTGAATTAGGATACTCCATAGTAAATCTGCACGATAAAAAAGCGAAAGATTGCCTGGATGCTGTTTGCCTAAACTCATGGTCTGTCCTCTAATGGATTTATTTTATAAAGAGTAGGATACATTCCTCAATGAATTGCAAACAAGAACATAAAAAGGAAGAGGAGAAATGATACATCTGCAATGAGTAATACATCCATAATGATTAGCCCCTGTGGATATTTTTTTCTGATTCCCTTTATTATCAAACAACTTTTTTGCCATGGACACCCATGCAAGCTTAGACTGGCAAGCGGTACATATTAGCATTTGAGGTGTGAGCCAAAGTAGCACTTCCAAACAGTGTGTCCTGCAGGAAGTGTGACTCTGCTTTAGGAAGGGACTTGGCACCCTCCTGTGTGTGTTTGCATGGCCTCACCAACCTCTGCTAACCACTGCCAACTCTGACCCTCCACCAGTGGAGCCAAGAATATGTCTCAATGTCAGGCTGGATGTATTTCCCTTGAAAACATATTAGCTAGGACTAGAGCTAAACAGGTAAGTTTGTAACATCTCATGTCACAGTATCCCCCTGTGTCTCTATTCCTGAGAGTGTTAGAATCCACAATTCGTTTCAAAACTGAAACAGATTAATTTATTAGAGGTTTCTTTGTAGGACGTCATCATGTCCTAGGATGTGGGACATCCTTGTGTTCTGCGACTTTTCTCGCTTCCTCTTTAGAAGTAATTGCTATTCCCAGAAAAGAATACTACTCTGTATGTCTTAGCCTAACTAAATCAAAGTTTTTGGTGGGGATAAGAGCTGGGAGTTGCTATATATTCTTCTCTCTAGGCACAGGATGACTTTGTTGTATATTAAAAACAGCAGCTGTTGTTGGAGGTGAGGATTCTGAAAATGAAAAGCATAATGTCCTAATTACCTATGGCAGAGAAAACATCTGTGTGGAAAAACTAATGAAATTAATTCCAGAGCTTAACAACAGAATACATTAATTGTCATTAATGCTAAATTACAAAGCTCTGCCAATGGAATCACACAAAATATCCATGAGAATCAAATGCCAAAACAAAATCACTGAGTTAACATAGGCACAGCCAAACTTTCCTTAGGAAGAAAGAGGGCTCCATACACATCAAGAAACCTGTTTTTTCTTCTTTCTGTCTGTCATAGCAAAGGGAGATTTTCTTGGTGTGCACATCAGGAATTGGGAGATCAGTTTAACTGATTCCAGTGTTCTGCCCTTTAGTAGTTATTACTAGTATGTTAGAATTGAAGCTATGGAGAAGTGCACTGTAAAAGATTAGTAAATCTCTATCAGTAGTACAATCATTGCTATGTAGGCTTCTGTGATCATAACTGGAATAGATATATTCCATATTCCTCTGTTAATGCAGGACCAAATGGACTTCAGTCTCCTTTAACAGACAATGCCAGGTGCTTGGCATGGTCTTTGAAATGTTGTGGAAGAGATTCCTTAATCTTCCTTGCCAGCCAGTTCCAGCACCTTCTTGTCCTGCATCCCAAATCCTACGAAGCTCTGTGCCATCCGATTCAGTCTTGCATGTTGTGAAGCCACCTAGTCTTGCCCACAGCATAGCTCGGGGGCAGGACAGTCGGCTGTTTTGACCGATTGCTCCGCATGTGTCTTGTTGAAGTCAGGATGAGCCAGGTCTTCGCTCATATTCACTCAGGGCTCTTGAGCAAGAATGAAAGAGGCTGAATGTGGAGTCAGGTGCGGGCATATGTTATTCATGATACCGTGGATTGATTTTTAAATGTTAAGTGGGAATTGGTTATGTTGCAGATGGACAGAGGCATGTCTGTTCTACATGTATGGCTGGGAAGGAACATGTGGTACCATATGGTGCTAGGGGCAGACTCTGAGCCTCCAGCCTTCTTCCTTCCTGGAGCAAGTGGGAAAGAGTGAGCAGGCTGGGAGTTGTGTCTGTTTCTGCCCTCTCGTGGCTAATGTGGAAAAGAACATGTTCCTGTGAAGCAAAATACTCTTTGATTATGCTGTCTGGGCTGTATTAATTAATGTTTTGCGGTGAACTGTGAAAGCATAAAATGTTATAAACTGCAGTGACTAATAGTACTTAGCACTTTATATATTCCAAGACCTCTGTAAATGCCAGGGTAAAATGGTCCTCGTCAGACTTTCCTGAAGGTTTGTTACCTTGTATGTCTGTTTCAAGGAGAAGTCAACAAGCCTTAGAAATAAGCAGAGAAATGTCAAATGATAGATTTTAATTAAAACCAAGGTTAAATATGAAATGGGAAAAATCCAGTGATTTCTGTTTCAGTGGAAAATTTTGTTTCTCTGATCAGACGGTGGTAATTATATCAAACAAGGGTCTGTCCTTCTGACAAGGAATAAGATTAGTAGTAGCTCTAAGATTAAATGCCATGTAGTATTTCTGTCACATAAGTGCTAATACCAAAATCCTTCTCCCTGGAAAGGAGCTTTGTCCTTAAACAAAGTACAACTTCATAATTGAGCTGAAAGAGTCTAAATTGAATACTGAGAATTCTATATTCTGAGATAAATGACCACCCTGAAGAAATTTAATTTTTTTTTTTCAGATTATGGGTTAACAGATGAGCATCTTCCAGTGTTTCAGAAGAGGCACTGAGGAAACCTCATATGGTGATGGTGGATAAGGTGGCTTTAGAGCTGCATTTAGGCTATTTATGTTGAAGCATAAAACACATTAAAGCTGCTAAGGCCACTAATTTCATGTGAGATTGTAAAGATTGGCCAAATTTGACAGAATCCACTTGCATACACCTTCTCATTGTGAAAGAAGTAGGTAAGACTCCCGTACAGGAGATCTGGATCACTTTCCAGAATTTAAGTGTTGTAGGAAGCCCAGAGGTATGTCGTGGAAGAGGTGTTCAGTGGCTGCACCTTGGGATGTGTGTTCTCTGAGGGTGTTCTTGCTCTTGTGTATGCTTGACCATGTTCTGAAATAAGTGGAGCATGTGATCGTGAAGACACTGCCTTACACTGCAGAGAAATCCCCACCATGAGGTTGATAGGGAAACTCGAGAGGCTCATCATGGAGAATATCTGTCCTGCAGAACGGACACCAGTGTTCAGACCCATAGTCACTTTGGGAGTCACAGGATTCGAGTTTTGTTTGTTGCCTCTTTATAGTATTGTTCACAACTGTTGTTCCCTCACTTTGTTAGCCTTTTGGCTTAGGCATAAGCCTGAGTATTATCCAAGTAAACTCAACAGGGCAGGTGAAGGCACTGAAAGATACACCCTTCTAAATTTTATCAAACCCAAGCATTATGTTGTGCTTTTGAATGCTTCATGGAAGCACAGGAGTGGCCGGGTGTAGTCAGACCAGCAATGCTCGGCTTTCTCCTGAGGCAGTGGAGCAACATACAACTCTGACATCTGATTTAGAGCGGAGTGAAAGAAATAGTAGGAAGTTAAGCCAAAACAATAAAAGCGGAAGATCAAGGAGGTGAGCAACAGAGCAACAGGTGATCTACCAGGTAAGTAAGAGAAAGAAGTATTGTGTTGGAAAGAATGGAAGGTGTCGCTTAATTTCATGTGAGGTTGGGAAGCATAAATGCTACTTCAGCAAATGAGTTTGTGGCAATAGGAAGAATCTGCGCAGGATCTCAGAATCTTGTTTTTGTCTTTTTCCTTTCAGATGCTCAATACATCACCTGCAGGATGCAGAACTGCAGTGAAGCAACCCGCAGCAAACCCTTTCCAGGCTATATTGACCATAATTCTCTGATAGTCCAGGATGATTATGTCTTTGTGCAGGTGCAAAACAGCCTCTTCTCTTATTTATTTTGTTACTTTGTATTCTATTTTCTTTCCTCTGTTGTTTTGGGGTGTGTGTGTAGGTCTATTAATCCCCAATTAATCAGATAACATTGGATCCATTATAAAGGCACTCAGTGGCATGTTGTAGCTCATTTGAGTGTTATTAGGAGATTCTTCTACCTCTACCTCATGTGTCTCATCACCAGAGAGTCACAGAGTTCCTGGCTGGAACACCCACTACGTGTACTGGAATGCAGTGTCCTGCAGTCTTATCTGCACTTTAGGAATAGTGGCTCTTGCCCCCCAGCTTCAAGGGACATGTCACGCATCTGCTGTGACAAGGGCAGTAGACTATGGCTTGAGCATAAGAGGGAAACAGAGAAGGGATAGAGGGAGTCAGCAGAAGAACTGAAGGAGGAGTAATCAGGCTTTATGGTTATGCCTCACTTGTGATTACAGTGAAAAGGCTGGAGATGAGATGTATTCAGCCAAGGTGAGCTCCAGGTAAGAGCCAGAGAGTTAATTCAAACTACTGTAGGTTTAATGAGCCTGCTGCCCAAGTCCATTTGCTGAGAGCTTGGACAAAAAATGATAATAGAAGTACAGAGGATATGGAGGTGAACTGGAAATCATCAGGTTTCAACTGGTCTCCCATACAGTTTATATTCTGCCATGCTTAGAGGTGGAGGGAAGAGAGAGGACTGAGATTTCAGATGGAGCAAGTTGCTTGCTAATTACCCTTAGTTAATGAACTCAGTCATAAACATTAAACTAAATCATCCATAAGTAATTCTGGAACATACGTTACACAATAGCCTTTGTGTATTATGTGTCTGAGGCATAAATAAAATGTTTATGAGGCAAGAAAAACAGGGGCATGCATCATTGTTCAGACAAACTCTCTGATTTCAGAGTGACTTTGGGACACAAATGATACAGGAGCTGGGGAGATTTTCAGTGTCTGAATTGACTCATTGCTTTGCCACTGCTGCCTTGGTTTCGTGCTTGTCAAGATTGTTTGTATTCGCTGTTCTAACTTGATTTCACTGTGCACTATAGATAAGTCAATCCATTTACCTCCTCTAAATTCCATGCTGGGAAATGCTAACTTTTGTCCAACTTCTTAAAAAATATATATATTTTAAGAGTGTTAGAGTAAGAAATGGTTATTATTTTTACCTAATCTGTTATGAACCTTTATAATGTATCTTGCATTTTAAACTACTGCACTGCATTTTAAGGACTTGCTACTAAAAAGAAGTCTTGATAAGCCCATATAGAAGGTAATTAAAGCAAAGTTCTGCATGGAGGATCCCTTGGAATATTTATTCTTCAGTATCTTTCATCTAAGGATTTCAAAGTACTTTGCAAACATTGATTATGCTTCAGCAGCCCTGGGAGCCAGATAACACTATCAGCTTTCCCTTCTTCCTCCTCCCACACTCTTTAATAGGTGGTAGAGAAGGAAATCACACATCACTTTAAAACAGCATTTTCAAAGTATTGCTGATAGTATTTATACACTTAAATAGCCTGATTCACAGAACCACTAAATCACATCATCTTCTGTGTTCAGGAACCATGAATACTTAACTGATCTGGAAACACATGCAAATGGTGGCTTGTGCTGGGCCACACAGGAACCAGAGCCAGACAGAAAATAGAAATCAAGCGTCTTGTCTGCCAATCTGCTGATCTAACCAGTAACCTATAAAGCAGCTCTGCAAAGAGCAGACCTTTTTGTGCTATGGCAGAGGGCACATAAATGACCTAAATTAAGCCACGGCTTCACCTTCCCCAGGTTTTCACCTGAAATTCTAGTTTTTGTCTTTGCAGAAAATGGGATTTCTCTTACTCTGTTTTTTTCTTTTTATGACATAGTTTGATCAATAGTTATTTATCACCTATTACAGTGCTACAGTTTTAAGCCACGGTTGCTAATACAATGATATTTGCCTTGACAGATTTGCTTGATATTTTTCATGCTAATAAAAAAAAACTGTAAAAAATCCTGATGATAACTTGCCTACTTCTCTCACAGTTGACATCAGGAGGAAGACCACATTATTACGTTTCTTATAGGAGGAATGCATTTACACAGATGAAGCTGCCAAAGTATTCCTTGCCTAAGGTAGGCTACTCTTGCTGGAATGCCTATATGTACCTAGAGATATTTTGATCAGAAATTATTGGATCCTATTTATAATCACAGGGTTGGTTGCAGTGAATAAAAATGTCATTTTTCTTTCAGAGAACATCTGTATGCAGAAAAGAACTTGGACAAAGTCAATGCTTTGGCTAGTCAAGGGCATCAGCATGAAATGTAGACTGATGCTGTGGTCTATGTCAATCCCTATTTCATTATGATTAGCTAGCAGTGTTTTGAGGGGGATTTCTTTGGTCTTGAAATTCTGTTTTCCTGTGTGGGTCACTTTTTGTGCTTTGCCCCATTAATATATTTTAATGGGAGGCAAGCAAAGAGATTCTTTGTGTGTCTGCTCCATATCTTCCCTAATTAAGAAGAGTGGTGAGTTGGTATTGGAGCTTGAAAAGATATTGTTGCTTTCTGGAGATGGATTTTTTAAGAGACCTATCTAAAAATGTGCCAGGAGAGGAAAAAGTGCTTCATTTTGAAGAAATCATGGTTTTGCAGCTGAGCTTCTAATGGCTTCTTAGAGAAATACAGAATGTTTTTTGAGGGTTTTTTTATTTCTTGATAGCATGGCTTTAAAGAAATTTAAGCTTAAAAGTGGCAAACAATCCTGCGGTTTCTATGCAAGATCTAGACTCTGAAGGTAAATGGCAATCCCCGATTAACTTCTGGAAATGCCAAAAGAAAAGAAAATAAATGCAAGATCAGCCCATACTAGGAAATTGAAAAAATACCAGGTTTTATAGATGGAAGTATTAAAAGGGGGTAATTTGGCTATAATTGCAGCTGGCTTTCTTTGGCTGCTCACCACATTTAGAGTGAATTGACTGGAGGTGGTCTTCATCGTATCCAAATTGCGGCTCAAACCCATGCCGTCAATGCCATACCTTACCTGCTCTGTCACTGCTTTGCTTCTGCTTACATCAACTGAAAACCCAAACTTACAGGATTTTGTGAACTTTTCCAGAGGTCACAAAACAGAGAAAACACAAGAGACCAATCCTGCATAAGGTAACTTCAGTCAACTATTTCCTGCAGAGATCAACACTTTTTCCTAGAAATTAACAGATTTGGGGAATGAATTCCCAATGTACCTGTTTCCAAACTCTCAGGCAAACCCTGTACTTTATGTTAAACTTTGTCTGTCCCAAAATCTTCAGTCATGTTTAAAAGCATTACTCTAAAGCATAGTTTAAACCTTCCTGTGCAAGCAGGAAAGAATTACTTTGTCAATACAAATCAAATTTAAACAGGTGTTTATTTGAAATAGCCCCTAGCAAAAGAACTGCATTTTTAGGACAGTTGTTGCAATGCCCCATCAGAGTTGTCGTTTACAGCTGATTCAGACCATCTGTAAGGAGACTGCTTGCTTCCAGTTGCCTCTTTCCCCTGCCTCCCGCTCTCTCCCCCCTTACTTCTCCAAGTGCCCACCGCCTCAGAGATCTCTGCAGAGAAAGAGAGGGAAAATGCACTGCTATTAAATTTCAATTTGTTCACTGTGAATGGGTAGCAATATATTTGTGTTATTTGACCTAAAGAAAGAGGCAGATATTTAAGGAGATAAGATGCTTTGTCACAGTCTCAGAAAATCTTCAAAGGTTGAAGAGCTACATTTGGCCTGGAAGAAGCTACAGGGAAACTGTGGCTGTCTGGGAGGTTGCTGTCAAAGCAGGATAGCTGCTTTTATTAAAAATGCACAAAGCACTGTACTATTCAAAGGAATCGAAACAAGCAGCTCCTTTTATGTCTAAATTCTCTTTTATCTTCTTGCACTAAGAAAGTAGGACCAAATATGGTAAACAGAACTGAGCAACTTCTGGAATTGAAGACTGAAATATCGAGCTCTCTGCCTCAGCTTGTCACTCCTGCACTGGAGCAGTGTGACAGTGGGCAGCTTGGCAGGTGATATTGCTTCTCAGGCAGGAATGGCCTATAGCAAATCCAAACCAAAAATATTCTTGCTGCAAGCACTAATTGTTAGCCTGATAGGCAGTTTGTGTAAAAAGCCTGGATAAACTTGGAATTATCTCCCATGTATGAATACATCTGTAAATTTGTGTACAGGTTGTGTTAACCCTGGAGATGATCTTTATTCAGACCTGTTAATTCCTGCAAGAGGTTGCTATTGCTCATTCTGTACTACAGCACCATGATGTGTGCATTGCCATACACCTTATAATGTAACTTATTGCAATAAGTCATGAGAATAATAATATGCACCTTAAACAGGATTCTCAGGCTTCTCAAGCTTTCTCCATTTTAGACCAATGCACAGAGCAGATAGCTGTTAATATAGAAGCAAGACAAGCAATGTCTCTTTAGAAGAAAGACATGTCCTTAAACCAGTGATGTGTTGAATGGGATATGTGGTCGTGATACTTCCATTTTGCATCTGTGACCTTCTTTGGACCTTAAAATGCACACCCTGACGAAAGAAGCAACAATGATCACCACTACCATCACCCTCCAGAAAAAGAAAAAAAATCTTGAAATACAGATCTTAAGAACAACTGACAATCCCAGTAACAGACAGGATAAAACAGGCATTACACAACACAACCCTGAAATTTTAACTTGCCAAGAAGAAAAGTTCTCTGACTAAATGTAAAAAAGGGCACCTGAAGCATATTTAGTGATTCCAAAAGCCTTGGCCTTTAGTTATTTGAGCAGGCATTTGATCAAACTCATGCACAATATTGTGATCTTCTGTCTTTGGAAAGACAAGAAAGACAGATGGCAGCGCTGAATACTAATGTACTTCCAGCATATACTGGAGCAGAGGGAGGGAATACTTAGCCTCTCTGCAGAGACGCATGAGGAGCCCCTGAAGATGGCAATGGCTGTGTAAGAAAGCTCCCTTGCTTTGTGTTCCTTTTCTCTTCCCTTTTGTAGGTCAGTAAAATGAATATCTGTTGGAGCAGAGAAGAATGCAGGGAAGCTATTACCCTGTATCAGGATGAATAGGTGTTTTTTTTTTTTTAATACTCCTCCCTCAAAGCCCTTGTTCCACATTAAAACAAACAAACAAAAAGGATTGTTCTGCTAGGATGACTGATTTGCGTATTACTTCCAGGGGAATGGTGTTCCTTGTGACAAATCTCATGCTCTCAATATGTCAGCATAATGTGATATGTTGGGACTGATACAGAAAACCTCATGAAATGAGTGAGAACTATCTGCTGTGGAGAAGAAGCCCAAATATAGTTTTCTGGATATGGAATAAGCTTTTACCAGAAATCTGCAGTGGATTACCATAAAAGAACTTTTGCCAATGTAATCTTTCATGTAGTTGGCAAAAAGTTAGAAACTTCAGTCTTTTCTCTTTCCCACTGGACTGTAGAGGTGATTTATTCCACCTGCACCTTTGGTAGACCAAGGCAGAAAAGTGGACACTGGAAAAGGAGAGAAGGTCTTTGTCAGTGCTCCAGAGGTTGTTTGGAAGCAAAGAGCAGCACTCTGGAGCTACGCACCAGTCTTAGCCTTGGCAGCACACTTTGGAGACCTGGATGTTAAACTGAATGGCTTTCTCCCCAAAAGTCTTTGATAATGGCACTGTGTGCACTTCACTTGGCTATAATGTGTTTGATTCTCATTACTGTGGGAATATAAATCTCACTTGTTGACTTATCTCTCTCCTGTGACCTCAACTCTGGTGTGAAGAACTCCTCAGCTATTCTCCATGTTTGAGCTTCAGTCCTTCTTTAAGGTTTGCACTTTACTGTGATGTGAAAACCTTGGTACTAGCATCAGGACTGAGAAATGACAAAGGCTTTCTAGCAAATGACTGCACAACTGCTGGCTCAGGTCTAGAAATGATAGCCAATAACTTAGGAGGTATCTCTCCCCTTACCATTCCTCTCTCCTAGCACATGAGCTAGAAAGTCCAGTTCATGAGTTTTCAGAGATGTCTCCCATTAAGGATTTGTTTTGATATTGGCTCAGCTGTTAGGACTGAATGTGATATGCTAGTGAATACTGATTTACCCAACATGGAAACTAAATGTCTCCAATGTTGTTCAAAGACCTTTTTCAAAAACGCACTATTGCATCTGTTGGTCAAGGCCATATTCAGAGGAATAATTAACTGATCCACAAAGGTAAGCAATTGGAACATTATCTTGGATTTTCTTTACTATGTTTATTATGTGAGTTCTGTCTCAGTCTTTGGTTTTCCAGGGTTAAATGCTTCCAGCCTTACTTGAATCTTAGACTTGCATCCTACAGCACTGTCTGATCAAAACTTAGGAAGTATCTAGGGAATAAATTATCTTATTTACCTGTTCAGCATTTATGAAATTGTCTTTTTTTCCCCTGGTGTTGATCAAGATATCTTCATGTCTCTCTCATCCAATAATTACAAAGCTACTGTTTAAAAGGATATTAATGAAATGCTGCATTGAGATTTTGCTTTTAATCTGTGTCTGTGTTTCAGCAGAGAGGTCTGTCCATGTTTATGTGCACATATCCAAAATCTTAAAATGGAGATTAGAACCGTGCTACCTGAAGGTGCCTGAAGCACATTAGGAACCATCTACTCCTAAAACTCTACCAGCATGTTGACTAGGGTGACCATCTGAAACAAGGAGCCTCTGGAAAGCAGCTGCAGCAGTAACTTCTACTAGCACAGCTGCAGATAGTAAAGCTGTGCAGCTGTACTGCTGCCGAGCTGTACCAGAGAGAGGATACGTGTTCACAACCACAGTTAGTAGAAGCGCATGGGACTTATTACCTTTCCTATCACCTTAGGAATTGACCCAATCTGTTCTCCCACAAAATCAGGTCTTTTTATGGCATACATTTTATTGCAACACAAAGCAAGTAAATCAAGTGAATATCCATCCACTCCGATACTCAGATCGGATGAACAGATAACTATTCTGAATCTTAACTTGATGGCAAATTAAAATTTATAAATCAGATTTCTTCCCCATAATATTTTTTCATCTTTGCATTGAAGGTCTCTATTCAGAGGTATAAACACCTTGTATACCCACAAGAAAGCAAATTGTCAAAGGTTATTATTACCAGAAAGAAAAAGTAGCAACAGTTTCCAAAGAATGTCATTTCTGATTAAGTTCCCAGTATTGCTTATGGAAAAACTCTGATTAATGGATGTGAAGCAATTTTGGGATATCTGTCCAAAGCAGACAGAACATCTGAATCTCTGGGGAGTCACCTGGTGCTAAGAAAACTGCATTCCTTTTCCTAACTCGACAGGTTTTTAAAGCACCAAGAAATGTAAGGCTCCTCTACTAGGCAGATAGAGCCTGGGAATTTCATTGTTTCTATTTCACACCAGTAGATTTTGGAGTGTTGATTTCTCCTAGCAATGGAAGAGGGAATCAGGTTTAATAGAAGTTGTTTTCAATTACATTCTATTTCATTGCTTTTTTTGCCTTCTGCTGCATGCAGAACAAACACAGAAAGTAAAGCAAAACCTCACCTATAAAGCTAGTGGCCTAACTACTGTTCTGCTTTTTGACCTAGTGAGACTTAGGGTTGTCTTTCTGTTATATTTTTGGGACATGCTCACAGTGGCCTGCTGTCCTAAGTGAGATAATAAATAACAGCACACAACACACAATGGCTGCACATCACCGTAGTAGATCCTTCGTGTATCAGTTCTCATGTAAACTTAGTGTCTAGGAACTATACAAGAAGAAGATATTCCAGGCGCTGCTTGTTTGCCTCCGTTTGCCTCGTTTTTTTCTTCATTTTTAATATCTCTGATTTCACTATCAAAGTAAAATCATTCAATTGCCAAATGCCAAGTCTTATTCACAATGGAAATTCTGGCAGGGAAAAATGTGCTGCTGTATAATATGATATCGCCAATATAAATGTTCAAATAACACCTCATCAATTAATTACTATTTTGAAAATTCACAGAAGAGTGTGGATGGAATTCTCTGCTTTTTCCAGTGTGATGTGTACATTTTCTGATCAAACTTCAGCCTATATATATATATATATATATGTATATATATATATATCTCGCTCCTCCACAGTTATTGTGGTGTCCTTCAAAATGGCAGAGCAGAACCGCCTCTAGTAACATTCCTGTTTTCTTTCCTTAGGACATGCATGTTATCAGCACGGATGAGAATCAGGTGTTTGCAGCTGTTCAAGAGTGGAACCAGAATGATACCTACAACCTGTACATCTCCGACACCCGAGGAGTGTACTTCACCCTGGCCTTAGAAAACGTCAAGAGTAGTCAAGGGCTGGAGGGGAATGTGATGATTGACCTCTATGAGGTATGTCATAACTCCAAATATCTCTCATTCCTAACTCAAGAGTTCATGTGACACAAATATTATCTCCTTCTTGCACATCACTCTCATAGTATTCATGTGAATAACAGAGCCTTATGGCTCTAGCGGCTAAGCACAGTTTTACCCTCCTTTTATTCAAGGATCTCAGTGGAATCAGCTGAATTCTAGGCTCAGAATTTTCACGGATATATGTTAGGACCAGCCTGATAGTACAAACAGATTCACTGGTTACTGTCATGTAGGTCTCAGATGAAGAAGGGCTGGTGTCTGTGTAGGAAGGTGTGTAGTGTAAGATCTAATGGAATAGTTCATTAAGTTCCTAAGAGGAGCTCTGAGTTTCTCAGCCGGAATCCTGCTACCCCAAGTGCCCTGAGCCCCCATCCGTGGCGCTTTTAACACTCTCTCATTTTTATTACATTTCTGAGAGCGTAAGCTCTTGTTTTAGAAGGATGAAGAGGTAGCAGTTTTCAGCCACCGTTGTCACCCTTCCTTGAATCTTGAACTATTCTGGGAATTTAAGTAATTTTAGATAGGCCCTCTTGGGTGATTGCATAAGCAGGGAATCTTGGAACCCACATACTTCATCTTGCTGTTCCCTGAGCCTTTTCCTGACAAGTACAGTCTGCCAAAACTTCCCTGTAAGAAGGCCAACTTGCACTGACTTCTATGGTTACTGAACCAAAGAAGAGGACTTTTAATATGCCCTTAAACTTTTCTTCCTCTACTACCTATTTCTGGAGACAGAACTTTAGTAGAAATTTGATCCTTGGTTGCTGTTAGAAGGGTCATTTTTTTCGGATATCTTCCTATTTGATCATTTAAAACCAAAGCCATGAACCAGCTTTGAGTAGCTTTGAAAAAGAAGACGCTTCCTTTATTTTTCCTTCACCAACTGGATATTAGCTCTGCTATCCAGTTTGCCTTCAGGTTTCAGGAAACTGCCTTGAAATATCCATACAGAAAGCCGAAGTGTTGTGCATAATTGCATGAAGATGGGCACTGGCATTTCCCAGTCCTTTGGAGGTTTTTACTGTTAACCTCTCTGCAGTGCTGGCAGCCCATGGAAAGGCTGTTGCCTCTTATTACTGTCAGTTTGAGAAGCAGTTTCACTGCATTATGTAAAGGTGTCCTACATCCCAGGGGAAAAGGAAAGCCTTTGTTTTATTAGGCTGACAATACGCAGTAGCCCAGGTTGAAATTGATGGGATGAGACTTGTAGAGTCATATCTGCTGATTATCTAGATAGAAAGAATATTGGCTGACACCGAACCTGGCACAAACTGTCTTTTAAATTTGATGTTCTAGCTGGAAGGGAACAGAAAGCCATCCAGTGTGATTGTCCCGGTAGGACTGTTGCAAATCATGAATGCTTAGGGGTAAATAGAGATGAAGAAGGGAGAAGAAGAAAATCCATAGATAAATTAAAAAGCAGCAGAGAGATTGCAAAATAAGTCCTTATGTGGTGACAGCAGTATATTTAGAAAAAAAAGATTATTTGAGAAGACAATGCCAGAAAAAGGCATGTACATGTGCCTGTATGTATGTGCTTCTTGAATGGAATAGGCAAGGTCATTTGGTTGCATTGTAGTGAATGTCTGTGTGTAGGCTCCTAAGCTATTTTACATGAAAGATAAAATCTCTCTGATGCTGCTCATGAGGAAATTACATTGCTTATGAAGAAATAATAGAAGTTCTGCCCTGGTGCCTCATCATGTTCTCCATTCTCTCCTCTGGTAAGTCATCAGGAACCTTTCACTGGGAGATTTTTATTCCAGGCTGTGGGCTATTCTGCTTCTGGACTTTGCAGAGGATGAGGAGACCCACTCTCTATGGGGCTCCTCCCTACCTCTTAGGGTAGGGCATGAGGATAGTGCTTCTTCTTACCTCGTGCTAGTGCTAATGCATCTGTAACACATTGGAACCAGTATTCAGAGTGTCTGCAGTAGCAATGGGGCTGTCCTGGAGACCATTTTCAGCACGGGAATAGCGGGAGTCACTGGCCAGTGCTTCCGAGTCCCCTCTCTTATTCCTGCACTTCTCCAATAATACGGTTTGGCTCGGCACTTGGGCTGGTCTGCAGCAAGGCAGTGCTGCCTGTGGGAACCCATGTTCAAACTGATAACAGTGGGCAGCTTTGGTGTGGGGTAGAAGCTTCAATAAATTGTTTGTTTTTTAATTTGATCAGTGGTCGAAGAGGAATGGGAATCTTTAAAACAAAAAGTTACTGTGAAGAGAGATATGTGTTTGTATCTATGAAGCATGCCTGAGATGTCTGGGACTTGCTTGTTTTTAGCAGTATGTATTTCTGATTGGAAGTGTGTTCTTGAAGTATGAAGCTGGTGATGGGAAGTGAAGAGAGTATTTCAACGTGTGTGTTTGAGTGTCTTGTATGAGTCTTTCCTCACATCTGCAGACAGTGTGTCTGTGCACAGTGGATATGTGCTTGGATTGCCTTCAAAGCCTCTGTGGGGACCACTGAAGTGCTTGTCACACTGACCACTTGTGGATGCAGTGCCTTCTCTGTTACGGTTGTGTGAGCAGCTGGGATTGTGTCAAGGATGCGAATGTGCAATAGGGGTATCATTTCCTGCTGCGACCACACGACCAGGTATACCGTGTGCAGGGTTTTGAAGATAAAGCTGTCCAAGGCTGACAGCATAACTTACACTTTGCTTACTCTGGAAAGGACTCCGAGTCCCAGCCCATGACTAGAATCATAAAAAGAAAAATTCATGGGATTTCAGGGCACATTTATCACCTGATATATAAAATGTTCTTTAATCATTTATGGCCAGCATTTCACAGGGACTATAACACAACCATTTCTGTACAACAACAAAGGAAGGTACAAATGGAGCTCTTGGCTCAGGCCTCTGGTAGCAAAAGCAGAACAATGTTATTTTTCCATCCCTGGCTAGTTATATAATACCACTGGGAGACAGAGTACCCCTTTCTTATCAGAGATGAAAGAAACTCTGTAAAATTAGTTGCATGGAAAAAAAAAATACAGTTAGAATATTTAAAATATTATCTTGTTATGTTTTTATCAACTATAGATCAGTTAAATCCTTCATTTAAGGATGTTACCACTATTGCCACTTATAGCAAATCATATCTAAGCCTTTAAGTGGCCTCAGCGTGCCTCGGTGCAGTTATACAAGGAAGAATGTGCTATTCAGAATGAACACAGTGTGCTGTAGCAATATACTATTAGTATCAGTAGTCCCATGGCATGGCAATGTAGTCCTTGCCAGTACTGATAGCATCCAAACTGGGCCTCATAACTGAGGATGTCATATGAGGCAGGCCCAGTCTTTGAGGCGAGAACAAATTCTGAATTTGCTGTGACTATTTGGCACATAGTGCATTCAAGTAATAACTTACCAAGCCTTTTTATTCAGAGGTTATATTTTTATTCAGAGGTTTATTCAGAGGTGCACCAGTTCTGCAGAGCAAGATTTGGGTGGATGACAAAGTTTCTCCCTTCCCTCTCTTGCTTCTGATTTCTTTTCCCTTTTTTATTGGAGCGCTCAGGTTGCAGAATGACAGCCTAACAAATTCATTAGCAAGCTGCAGCAGCTATTGGGCTATTGATTTTCAGTGTGCTGAGAAGATGAGGAACGTTCTGCAATGTGAGTCGTGGGTTTTGGTTGACTTTTTTTTTCTCCCCACTGAGGCATTTTTGGGCTTGATTCCAATACGAGTCTGTTAACATCACGTCTTTCCAAAATACTCCTTCAGGTCTCCTCCAATAAAACTGCCAGGTAAACCACTGGGAATAATTAAAGGACCAGGATTTCATTGCTGGTTTTGCAGTTGGCATTTTGCGTGGCCTGGGATGAGTTGTTGATGCTTCAGTTTCCTCAAAATATAAAACAGTATAAAAATACCTCTATGCCTAAAGTTATCATGCTGAAATACATATCATTATGAAGCTGAACTATATTGAGATCTTTAGATAAAAGGTCCTAAACAGACTGTATGAGAATGGAAGCAGTAAATGGCATGTGTATGTGTGTGTTGCCGTTTTCTTTGCAAGGCCAAAACTGCTGCTGTTTCCTCCAACTGGAGGTGAATAATTGCCCTGTATATATTTCATCTTTCGGAGGAAAGGATGCTTATCCAATTCAAAGTCTGTCACTTTACAGGTAGCATTACTGTCATCTTACCATGTTTCCATGCTGTTTTCTGAAATAAAAGTTTTCTCTTCCATCTGTCACCTTTCCACCGGTGATGATCTTGTCTGTGGTCCCTCTGTTTGCCTTCCTCTGGTACTCGCTGGCAGTTCTTGCCCTGACACCCATCACACCATCATGGTGTGATCCCTGTTGGATTTGTCAGGGAAGACACACACACGTGTACTCGGACCCTGCTTCGGCTTAATCTATTTTTCAGCCCTGTCCATTTTTCCTAGGTAGCAGGGATAAAGGGGATGTTCTTGGCTAACAAGAAGATTGCCAACCAAGTGAAAACTTTCATCACCTACAATAAAGGAAGAGACTGGAGCTTGTTGCAGGCTCCGGACACTGATCTGAGAGGAAACCCCGTTCACTGTCTCCTAGTAAGTATATGGGGGGATTTGGGGCAGCAGTAACATGGAAGAGCAATCTTTTTTTTTGTTCTTTTTTCTGTTTTTCCTTTTCCTGTCCCCCTTTCCTCCCCCCCACCAAGGTAAACACCAGAAGGGCAGCTCAGGCAGTGTAATTCATGGAGCAAATGCTGCATTTTAAAAGTATAGCACATTAGGGCCACCAGATGGTATTGCGAGAGCTGACATTGTAATTTGATTTAATTTCTGGAACAAAAGAAAGCTTTGCAGATCAGCTCCACTCTGCACAACCTGCTCTGGAAGCAGCAGGTAAAGCTGGACTCTTTCTACCGCAGTTGGATCTCTGGACACTAGATGGGAGGAGTGAGCTGCTGTAGGCTCCGGAGCTTCCAGGATCCCTAATAATTTGCCATAGGCTCAAAGGGAGAACTCTTTCAGGCCAGTCTGTTGTCAGTGTTGGTGTTTATGATTTTCTCTTTGAGCTCAGATATGAAAAGTGACATATCTATGCAAGCATATGGGTCGATAGGTGTTGAGCATGTGTGTTGTATCTGTGTATCTATCAGAATAGATCAACATAGAGATAAACCTTATAACGTTTATCATTGTAGGTGAACTGTATCCAAGAGTGACAGGAAAATCTGAGCAGCATGAATAGAATTGGAAAAGTCTGTCAAAGTAAATAGGTTAGATTTTTCTGCATGTATTTTTTGATTATTATAATCTATACACAGTACTGGGAAAATGCTCAGAGAGCTCTAGCCATTAGAACCTTCAATAACTTTTATGCTGTAGAAATGGTAACATGCTTCAAACAGGATACTACTAAACTACTCTTCCTGCTACTGTCTGGTACCTGCAAGTTGCCTCCCATTATAAAATAAAATAAAAAAATGTTGAGGTTGTCAGTTTGTTAGAATATGAATCAGCTGTACATTATGTGCATGGTGTTATGTGACTGAATGCCCCACTAATCCCTTAACTGAACCCCACACATTATTGCAAGAGCGAAGAATAAATAGCTTTGTATTTGAAGCTGTTCAAATAATTGATTTTTTTTGATAGAGCCAGAATGAAAGTCATTTCATTTTCTCTCCAGAATAGAAAAAAATAAATAGGGAGTATTGGGGGTCAAACAGAAGACTTATTTCAGAGAAGGACCAAATTCACTTGGGTTTGTTTTCTTCCTCTGTCTTTTTAAAAATTGTATCTAAGGGCAGTTCTAAATTAAATTTTTCTTTAAGATGAAAAGTGAAAAGATGGCATTCTGCAAACTTTGCAGACATAAAGCATTTCATTTTTTGGAAAGCAATATTTGTAGAAGCCTTGTGTTTTAAATAGATTGTAACCTAATTTCTACTCAGGTGAACGTATTTTTTATAAATAAAACACTTTTTCAAATTATGGACAATTTTGTCATGAACCTAAGATTTTCAGGTGAGAGTATGATATTTCCAGTAAGAAAAAAAAGAAAAAGAAGAAATATAAACCTTGTGGGTTTGTACAATCATGAAAGGAAACCTCATTTTTTCCATAAATTTGAAGTTTTAATGCTAAACAAAGGCCTTTATTGTTATTCTTGCACATTTCTTATTAGAGATCTGATTTGCCATCATGGTTATTCTTGCAAAATCCTTAAAAAGCAGTTGTATGCATGAATTGTACATTTTATATACAAGGGTATGTTGCCATTGCAGTTATCTGCTATATAGCAGAAGTGGCTGTATGTCTGAGTATAAACCAGGCATCTCAGATCACACAAACATCACAGAATTGGACGGGTGTCATAGGAAGAGAGCCGTGCTTCCCTTGAGTCTTCCCATCTAAATCATGTCTGCCATTGCACTGTGCACAGAACAGTGTTTAAACGCTGGCCCATTTTTATCTTGATCTCTGCGCATTGATGTAGGTGCCCTGAGTGTTGCTTCAACCACATGCAAGCTTAGTATAGACTTGTCATCCTGTTTTCAGGACATAGGCAGATCTTCAGTGGAATTTAACTGTGCCACTCAGTCTTTACTTTTCCAGAAACAGAGTAAGAAAGAATTTAGTTGGCCCTTGCCTATGATATGGTTGGAGCAGTGTTTAGACATGTTTGGTTTTCCTCTTCCCTTTGGCATCATGTAATAGAGATGGGTAAGAAACTGTTGGTATTGTCTGAGCACTCCTTCGTGCTTAGGTCATGACAAAACTCGTGCAATTGTAACACAGCAAGGGTCCATAGCAGCATATCAGGGTTTCAGATGTCTGATTTGACACTTTGCAAGATGGGAGATAGAAGAAATCTGAACTAAACTGACTTGCACAGTCTTTTACAGGAGCAGTTTGCTTTCAAGAGAAAGGCAGGAGGGCACTTTAGAAAATGTACCAAGGCTGCGAGGTAAAATAGTAATCCCACAAGAGAGGGGCAAGCCATTTAAAAATCTACTTTGAGCTTCACAGTTAATGATAGGGAGAGGTGAAAACAGACTGTAGAGTGCAAGGTTTGAGGAATGATAGAGAATAGAGTACAGAGTTTGGGCGTAGTACGGGAAATTTTCAGAGAATTTTTCTGGAAATGCCATGGAGTTCCATAGGGGCATTCTATTCTTGGGGGGATCGTGGAAATGGAGAAAAGGAAATGGATGAATTACTTGTGCAAATAATGAATTTATTTTCTGGTTCAGTGAGTTGCAGGAGAGAGAGAAACTCGTCAAACAAAACCTTTTATTCTCTTGCTATTTTATCTTTTTATTTTTTAACCCTTTCTTGAAGCTTGCATTCAGCTTAAAAATGAAAGTGACCATTTACATTGGAACATTGGAGTATTTCCTTTTGCCTTTGAAACAAACTTTTCTTCTGGCTGGATGTGCACCTCAGAACCCACCTGACCCCCAGAGAAGTTCCCTTCAGTTGCCCATTCTGCTCAAATGTCTTTACCACAAGCCAGGTGCTGTTACCCCCAGCTAGCTCACCTGTCACCAGTATGAGCTCCAGCTTGCCTGTATTTCAGTTTCCTCAGCTCCAAAACAAATCCTGCTCCTAGTATGGCACAGCTGTAGCATTTAAGCGGTTCCCAAGCTCTCCTCATCTCCGTAGTCACACTGCCTACCCATGTGTCACCAGCAGCTTTGCTTCCTTGCCTCAGTTGCTCTCTCTCGCTCCACGCATTCCTGTTCCTGGCATGATCCTGCCTCTCCGTATGGCGTAACTAAAGTGAACTCCCCATAGCTTGTTGTAAAGCTTGTTCAGCTCCCACTATTACTCCAGGGCAGATACTAATGCTTTCACCCTGCTGCCTTTCAGCATACTTGTCTCTAGCAATAGGTTGGGATATGGTAATGATGTACGTTCCAGATTTTCATCAGAATGGAATCTGCCCTTTCCCAGAGCGGGACGACTGTCTCCAGCCTGAGAGTGTAATGCTATGTCCCCTATGCATCTAATCTTTAAACCTGTAGAGGGAATGTTAATACTGAAATAAGCATGTGCAGCTAAGTTGGCAACTACGCAAATCTGGTTGAAACACAAGTCGAGCCAAATGGCACCATCCCTCTACTGACAATACGCTTGAGGTGTTTTATCCAAAGCAACTCAAAGATTTTTTTTTTTTTTTTTTTAAGAATGATTGCTCTGAATAACGAGGATGAAGGAAAACAACAAAATTCCATCTAAGCACATCTTGTTCATACTGCTTGTTTTCTAGGTTAAATACACTTACTCTTCATAAAATACATCCTAAAGGTGCTGGGTTTATTTGATACTTAACCTGTGCTATGAAGTGGTCGGCTTCAGAGCAGTTCTGTTTTGTAACTTATGGGTCTCTGTCTAGAAGACTATTAGCTTTCAATTCACTTTCAAGGATGGTCTTGTGGTTAAAAGACTGGACTGACCCTGAAGAGAATCTTGGTTCAATTTTTAGCTCTGTCTCCATCTCCAGAAGTAACTTTGGGCAAGTCATTTGCTTTCTGTGTGCCACTGTTCCCCAGACATCTGTTTATTCCCTCCCACATTTTATTTATCCTCTCTACATGGGTTATTTCAGGACAAAGGCCTATTTCTCATAAGGAGGGCATTCACACCATCTGACAATGATTTAAGCGTCTAAGTAAGGTGTTCCGAATCCCTTCTGGAAGTGTTTAGCTCTCTTGACTGGTCTGTTTCTTTGCAGGTGAGCATGTAGTGTGACTGTTCCTAGGTTTCTGGATAGTGTCTAACCTCATTCTTATATCATAACACTATCCCACTTCTGATCAGGGACCCATAGTAGTAGCTCCTAGATATACAGGGGGAAAAAAAGGATGGCATTTGCTTCTAGCTGAAACATGGTACAGGGAATTGTGTACTGGGACATCTTGCAAGATGGAGGGCATATATTCTCAAGTTTACCCAGACCTGCTCATGGCAATTTTGCAAACGCTGGTCAGTGATACTTGCCAACTGCCTTGCACGTGTCATACCATTGGAGACTGTTCAGATGAGCTTTGCAGAGCAGCCATGATGCCAAGATAAAGGTTTTCAGGTGTTTAGAGTGTGTTTTATCCAGACCTCTGGAGCCTTCTGAGTGCTTGCTTGAAAAGAAGCAGCAGCAGCAAGTAATGAACTTTAGCATGACTTCAAGAGCCATGGTAGTGAACAGGGTAATGGGATATGTCACTTGCGCTTCATTTTCTGCATAGGCTGTGAGTGTTCCCTGGTAGTGTTCTTTTTTTTTTTTTTTTTTTTTAATTGGTATCTGTGTGACACCTGTCACAGCTGGGTACTAGACAGTGACAGGGACACCCAAAACTGGTGATTAAGATGATGATAAATGGTTTCTGCAGCCTCTTTGGAAACAATAGGAATGTTAGAGATCATTGATGTCTAAACAGCAAACTTGAGATGTCTGTATATAAGTTAAGCTGCAGGAACCAGAGAAGAAACAGAAAGAGACCCGCAGTATGATGGAAGACTATCTAGCCTATCTGTGAAAAAAAATTGGATAAGTGACACTGATGGATAAGGGATCTGGGGTGGAGAAGAGAATGCTGCTGTGGTCTTGAGGTGAGATGACAGCAGTCAATAGCTTAGGTGTGTGTAACAATTATTACTGGAGTTTCTAAGTATCGCTGCAATCCAACCGACAAGCAGCCATGCCACTAAAAGTACCATGTCTCTGCTTAGGTAGATGTCCTGGTTTTTAATATTTGATGTGAGTGTACTGTATTTGTAAAGTCAGAAAACTTTGAAAGAAAACCTCAGGTAACATAAGGATTTGAGCCTGACACTAGATCATCTCTACAGTAGGGAACTCACTGTTGCTGTCCTCAAAATCTAGGGGGTGGACATGTAGTATGTTAGTTTTGAAACTATGTTCTGTACTTAGTCTTTTCACAATGTGTAAAAATGTACAAGAGAATAATTGATTCTCCTGTAGTGTTTTTCCACTTCCCGCATGCACGCCAGCTCAATTTACTTCCACTGCCTCCCTGCCCCCTGAGGCTGCTCTCGCGGCTCCCCTCGCAATGCTGTCACTTAGCGTTAGGGTGCTCGACATATTCTGCCTGGCAAGTGATGTTCCCTTCTTCGCTGCTCTGTGTCCCTTTCACCTGTCTCAGAGAAGTGAGAGCTCACATCACTCCTCACCATCCCCATCCATCTTTTTTTTTTTTTTTTTTTTTTTTTTTTTTTTTTTTTTTTAAATCCTGTGTGGTTGCCATTCCAGGTTTGGGCGGGGGGAAAGAAGGGCGTGAAAAACATCAGAAATGGTCAGAATGATCAGAAATTATCAGACTACAGATTTGCAGAGGCATAGATGGAATGATAATGGTGAATTTGGAAATCTGCCTGCCTTTGTCTCCTTACCTACTTACTCTGCTGAATTATTCTGTGCCATTCCTGTCCTACCTGAGTACCTGACATATAAAATCAATTGCATATAGGTAAGGTTTCCATTGTATTGACTTGTCAAAGGTCGCATCCAGATGGAGTGATCAAGCATTGTATTAAATAACTTTTAAACTGATGCTTTTTAGTCCTGGTATTTATGCCTAATGTAGTGTAGAACATTTGAATGTCAGAGTAGTTCAGAATCCAAAAAATTCAGCCACTGTCTGAATTAAGTTGTGTCTCATGGCTAATTAACAGGGATGGTATGGTTATAATGCTGTGCACTCCAGAGTTAGTGAGGGCAATGCTGCTCTGTGGATCAGAGCATCATTTGCAAATAATAATGCAAGTCATATTTATAGCCTTGTTTGCTCCTCTAGAGAGCTAGCAGTCAGGGGAACTAAGTAATCCTTATCATTACCTGTCCCTGCAAGCCAGGTTGCCTCCTTCCTGAATACAGCTTCAAAGATATTGCCTTGTTCTTGTGAAAGATTTTCAGCGTAGTGGATTAGTTTCCCAATGTGGTAGGATTTCACTGGGAAATTACAGCACAGCTCTCCTAATAGAGCAAGAGAAGTTGATAATTCCTTTTCTCTGGAGTGTAAGCCTTATTGAAGGGCAAGAACAAGTCCTGATGTCTGACCTTGTAGCTTCACTGGCCACATATGGGATCAATCTGGTGCAGTGTCACCAGAACAGTGTCTGTGTCTTTCTAAGAATGGCAGGACGCAGCTGTAAGGAAATAGTGTCCTTAATGTCAATAGCAACTGTTAATTGGGCTCTTGTGCCCTACAAGGCATAAAATGTGCAGAAGTAGGAGAAATACTTCATGTTGTGCTTTTCACTTTTCTCTGTAGCCCTATTGTTCCCTTCATCTTCACCTGAAGGTCTCAGAAAATCCCTACACCTCAGGAAATATCGCCAGCCGAGACACTGCCCCTGGCATTATTGTAGCTTCAGGTATGGAACTTTTAATGATTGCCTATTTATGATGTGCAACTGCTGAGAAACATCTTGACTTTGTGATGGGTGTTGAGTGGCTCGTGTGATGTAGCACCATCTGTACTGGGAAGGAAGGAAAGAAGGCCATCAAATGGAAGTCCTCATGGGCCTTCAAGCTGTCATCCCTTTTGATGAAAACTGGTCTTCAAGACCCAAGGCATCAGTTCTAGCACTGTACTCTTGAGAACATTAGATTCAAACCAGTGCATTTCTTTTTGTACAGAGGTGTGTGGAGAAGTATATATTGCTGATAATCTCTCCTTTCCCCTCATTCTCAATTCCCAAGACTTAACAGCTTTATAAATATAAATAGTAAGCCAAAAATGTTTATTTCCCCAATTGGCTCATTGTGCTATTTTTTAAAATTTTGCTTTGCTGATGAGTACTTTTCTTACAGGAAATATAGGTACTGAACTATCAGAGAATGATATCAGCATGTTTGTTTCTTCTGATGCTGGGAACACATGGAAACAGGTATGTGCACCAGATCACAGGTTGAAATAGTAATTGTAGGGAATTATGATCAAATTGGATTCAAAAAGTTGCTTCATCTCTTTTGTTTTGGTTCAGAGTAGTCTTGCTAATCTATACAGAGGGGAAAGCTTTTTTTCCTGCTGAGAGGACATGCCCTATCCTAGAGATACGCCCAGTGAAAAATGCTGAATGCATCATTAGGCTTCATATAACTGAAAATTATTTGTATAATACTACTGGGAGGTTGGCTTCAATTTAACTCTGTAGCAGAGTAAAAGAGAAAATAAAATGTTTGTGAGGAGATAGTATTTCTTCTTTCTTTTGTGGGCCCCTTGTATTCATCAAACCATTTCCTCTTCTTCCCTGATCATACTTTCCAGAAGATTAGCAATTATTTTAGTCTACTTCTCCCTCAATGAGTGTGGGTTTCATCGCACCTGAGTTGATTTGTCCAAAGCTCAATGAGCATTTAAGCTAAATATCTTGCCTCGCTCTGAAGTTAATTGAGAAAGAGACAAAACACATTCAAACTGTTCTGAAGTTGTGTTCTTCTCCACTGATACTGGAGAAAGAGTAGATGATGACTTTAAATTGAATGCCTATTTAGTTGACTCCCACTTGTTGCCAAAGCATTGCTGTTCTTTCATGTGCTTATATTCAAAGGGACACTGATTCCCATTTTCCAGTTGGAATATGAAGTCAAAGAGAGAAGTGACTTTCCCAGACTCATGAGTGCTGTCATGGAAACTGGAAAGCAGATGTTCACAGAAAGCAAATACAGAAGAAAATCAGGAAAAGAAATTTGTTTAAATATTTGATATTAGAGGAATTTAATTACTTTGCAGTGTTTGACCAACCCACATTTTTTCACTTATATAGACTAGGTCCAGATATGTGCAAGTGTGTTAAGTTGTTCTTCAAACAAAAATCTGTTATTGAAAAGAGGAAAATTATTCATGTTTATAACTGACAAGCATAATGCATTTTACAAGGACCTAAACAGGCACAAATAAGGAAAAGTAACTATTTCAATACAAAGTGCTTTCCTCAATAGTTTGCTTAACATTTTCCATCCTCTGTCATGAACTGTGACTTAATTATGACCTTTTCTTTATAGGAGGGAAACAGATCTAAATATATGCTTCTTTTTCCAGATTTTTGAAGATGAGCACAGTGTTCTATACCTGGATCAAGGTGGAGTACTTGTTGCTATGAAGCACACATCCTTGCCTATCAGACATCTCTGGTAATAATTTCAGCTCTGCTAAATGTGATAGTCTGATACCCCTTCTTTCAAATGCCAGGACATCGGCTGCATCTACAATGCTTTTTTTTTTTTTTTTTTAGCTAGAAATCTAGAAAGTATTAGTTAAGAAGCTAGCAAACATTCTCTTAGAAGAGGATCCTGGCAATTCCAGGTTACCCAATTTCAGCTTGGCTTGGTCTTAGAAATTGTCAATATAATTCCACAAAGAAACAAAGAACTTTGCTGATTTACTGAGGGTTGGCTTCCTGAATTCGGTTATTTATATAATAAATAGTTTGGCATACGACATTGTGTCTTACTAATTTGCCAAAGTACTCTATTTTCAAAATTATTGATAAAATTATCTTCTACTTGGGAGGCAGCAATCATGGACCAGAATTATGTTGAAGAGTTTCAAGGTTATATAACCAATAAAGCAAAAGTGTATCCACTAGGTAGCACTCTTGAGTTTTAGTAGAAGGCAAAATAGAGTTCAGTGCTATTTTGCATACCTTTATAATAAGAACCGTATCAATTTCTAAAACACATAGACCCAAGTTTTAAGAAGTCGAGAATAGTTCCAAGCTTCCATTTAGACCAACCACAGCAGACAATCAGTCAGAAGAGGCAAAGCCTGTTTGTTCTGAAAATCAAACCTCCTCAAAATGTCTTATGGTAGGGACTCAAAACTAGGATCTAAAAACTACTTGTTTATTTTAAAAACTGTAGTCCTAGTCTACATTTTGCCCTTAAAGCAAATCTCAATCTCTAACATAAGTTTATTAGTTTCTGCCACTTAAGTATTGGCCATGGCTTAGCACTGTAGTGCCAGACAAGCTTGATCAATGCTCTGATTTATGATACTTCCAAAAAAAAAAAAAAAAAAAAAGTGGTTATTTCAAGGACTAAAATGTCCTTGAAAAAAACAGGAAAACAGGTGCTGTTTACTACTTATCAGCAGTAGTTGGCTGGATAGTCGTCTTAAATAATGTAGGACCTTGGTAAGGAAAGATGCTAATTGTGCGTTCTCCACTAGGTTAAGTTTTGATGAAGGGAGCTCTTGGAGCAAATACAGCTTCACATCACTCCCACTGTTCGTTGATGGAGTGTTAGGGGAACCTGGAGAGGAAACTCTCATCATGACGTAAGTAAGCATGTCATCATGCTAATGTTGATGGGAACTACACCATAAATATCTTATGAGAGTTGTTTGTAACATAATCGCACTTCTGACTGGGACCAAAGCACATTTCGTCTAAAGCCAGGAGTGCACCATATTCTGTTGCAAAATCATCAATGTTTGTGTGATATGATTGAGGGAATGACAATATAGTTTATTGCAAGCTGAAAAAACATTACGACTTAGTTTATCAGCATGAAATCTGACTACTTAAATTGAGTGTGATTTAAAGCAGAGTTATCCTTGACAGATGAATGCTTGAAAGCAAAATGGGGAGGTATTTTTAGTGGTGTTTTTGCTGCTACATTTTTTGTTTTAAACTGAGACACAGGAATATGAAGACGTTCTTCTGCAAGAATAAATGACAAAATGTTGCCTGGAGGCTGATTCATGAACAATTGTGATTAGTTTCAATCTGGTATGTTAAGTTTTGCATGGTACATAAAATTAATTCACCCTGCCAGAAATTGCGACATTTTACCTGAGATCAGATTTGGAAAACATGAGGAAAATTCAGTTTCTGTTTGCAAAAAAAATTATCTGACCTTAATAAACTGAATATGCAGGTGATTGCATGGATGTATTTGCAATATGCATTTGCATGGATGCAAATGATCCATTTGAATTTTGGTTTTAATTCTATTGGAAATAATGTCCAAAGCTTGTGTTTGAGATATCAAGATCCTGTAGGTAACTCTTAAAATCTGACAATCTGAAGATGTAAACACTTAACTGATGATATTTGATTGGTTCTGCTAAAAAGATATTAGGCAAAATAGATCTGGGTTGAATGGGTTGTCTTTGATTTTTAAATCAGTTTTAAAACACACACACAAAACACTAAACATAGTGAATGACCTTCTTTCCCCAGACATCTGCATTTTCTACAATAGTAAGAGTATTTCAGGGTCAAAGCCTGTATTGTCTCCCATTTGCTATTAATAATAGGAAATGCAGAATGATATTTCCTATATCTTACCTTGTTAGTCAAAGTTCAGCAAACATAACCTCATCCTGAAATAAACCTTCATAAAGTTTTACAAGCCAGTTTGGAGCATTCATGTTTAATTGTTTCATTGGCAAAAGGTGGTATGCAATGCCAGATCACAATATCTGAAAGGAGGTGTGTCTATGAAGACTATCTAACTGATGAAAAAAACACAGTCCAATGTATAGTATACAGTGCAGAGGAATCCTTGAATAGTCAGCCAGAACCAGTTAATCTACAGGAGCAGATACTGTGGAGACAGCAACTCAGTTCCAGAAAGACTATGAAGAAGCATCATCTCCAGCCGTGTGTCAAGGCTTCTCTATTTGGTCAGTCTGGGGATCGACATAAGGGAGAACTTGATCCACAGAATAAAATCGATGTCCAGTTTTCAACAGGGTTGTGTTTATTTAGGAGTCTAAGTTTCATTTTCAATATGTCAATTCAGTGAAAATTGCTGGGACTGGCAGCTAGAGGAATTAATCTGTTGAAAATTCGTGTTTTAATGGGTAACCACCAGCCTCCAGCTGGCCCTACCTTTCACTGTATGCATTCTTTGTGGTATTCTGCAGAGTGTTTGGGCATTTCAGCCACCGCTCAGAATGGCAGCTGGTGAAAGTGGACTACAAATCCATTTTTGATCGGAGATGTGCAGAAGAGGACTACAGACCTTGGCAACTCCATAGCCAGGTGAGAAATAAGAAGGCTGGGACTTGATCTGAGGTAATGAATGATCCTACAGTTAAGGATCATTTTGATCCACTGTTTTTTCATGTCAGCTTGACGTATCCATTTTTGGGTATCTATCTAACTGAACATCTCTGTTTAGTTACATAGGTACGTTAACCTAAGATTGTATGCTGTGAGCCCAAGGAATGAACAGTTGTCCCTTGGTTTGTTCTGTATCTATTGAATAAAAATCAGTGCCAAGGAGAGGCAGAGTTTCCAGGCTCTGTGCTGGCACTTCTAAGCACAACTTAGAAATGGAAGGATCTTAAGACCCTTCTCCTATGTCCTGTTCCTTGCATCCTGATTGCAGCTGCTGCCTACTCCCTCCTGGAGCCCTTGCTCAACATGCCCTAACATACTAACGTGCTCTGTGCCAGTCCTGGGGCACCTTCCCAGCTCTGCCAAGTCTGTCATGGCAGTCTGTGTTATAGCAGGTTAGAATAAAATGGGACTCAAATTCTATAGCTATTATAAACAACCCAGGCTCCACTGAAGTCTGAAGAGATGCACCTGGTTTACATCATCAAAGGTTTTTTTTTTTTTTTATGTATCTTGCTGTGTAAGAATTTAATAGTAAATATAAAATGGTAGTAGCTTGACTCACGCTAGCCGCTCATACAAGGCTCACGGCCACACTAAAAATATCAGTTTTGATTTAAATCCTCAGATAAGGAAAATCAGTACAGCTTCCTATAAGTTCAAGGAGGCACAACATTTTACACCAGCTGCCATTCTGGCCCATCTTTTTCATGGGCAAATCAAAGCCATAAAAAAGTTTCTCTTTCCTCCAGCATTTTTACAAGGATAAAAGGTAGCAAGTGAGACACCACTGTATTTTGTTCTTTGCCTTCCTCTGCTTGCATAAGCAAAAATGTGAAGGATTTTGCACTGTGTGTTTAAGGTTGTTAGCTTAGGAGCTGTTGAACTATTTTTAGGGAGGCTTCTGTGGACCTTTGCCTTTTAATTTGCTTTCCATTGAGATTGCAAGGCTGAGAGGCTCTCTTGGTCGATAGAAATACTTAGAAGGGTGTTCAAGATAGGAGAGAAAAGACAAAGAAGTATTAACATCTAGCACATAATGGGTCACGCCCTGTAAAACCTGAACTCAGAGTCTGTGGAAAGTATTTACATATATGCACATTACTAGTTTCCACTGTGTGAGAATAGCAATAAATAGATGACCGAATTAATACCCTTGCTCTGTGCCTCAAATAGCAGAGGGTTCAGGCTGTGCTTTCTGTTGCTTTGAAACCTAATCTATAAATGAGAAAGGGTCCCGAATCAGATATCCTCTGGCTTTGGAACATGTTCAGAGCCACATGAGAAGTATAAGAAACCCCAGATAATTTGCTGGTGTGTATTAGGAAAGCTGCTTTTTCGCTTCAATAAAAGCTTCAATGGCTTTAATTAATTCCACTGTAGTGACATGGCCTTCAACTTGTCATCCTCTTCTCTTGAGTCACAGCTTCTATTGCACAGGCCTGGAAAAAAAATGTAGTGATACAAATATCCTGGTGGATGTCAGAGAAGGATATTTTTGGTTTTGTTTCCAGGGAGAAGCTTGCATCATGGGAGCAAAAAGGATCTACAGGAAGCGCAAGTCAGAGAAGAAGTGCATGCAAGGAAAGTATGCCAGGGCTATGACCTCAGAGCCATGCGTGTGCACAGAGGCAGATTTTGACTGGTAAGCGACAAGCACAAGGAATGTTTGAGACCTACGTAAAATGCTGTCATCCCGCCCCATCTATACTGGGCTAACTAGAAACATGTGCAGAGTCAAAATTAATAAGCATGTGCACGTGGCTCCTTGAGAAAGTAAGTAAAAGAAAGAAAAATGGAATAGATATGTCCAATCTTTCCTAAGGCTTCCCTGGACACCTGGGCACCTTTCTTCAAGTTGCATTTGCAGTCTCACATTAAGATAAAAGGTCCTCTTGGGCTATCTGGCTACAGCAGTGATCAGAAGTAGCTGTGCAGGTAGAATATAGGGCATATTATTATTTATTAGAACCCTATAAAAAAACTACATACAACAAACATGGATCTGCATATATACATTAAAAATAAAGTATATGGAGACTATATATATTACTCATGGATAACTCAAGGTAGGTGGTTGATCCATTAGTGTTCAAACCTCTTAAACTGACAAGCAACAGACACTTGGGAAACACTTCTGGTAAGTGTCCTCTCCCTGCAGGACACATATGCAGATCACATAATCTTAATAAAATAAAAACAAAGATTATGTGATTTGCTAGTTAAAAAAAAACAGAGGTGCTAGGTATAAAACAGGAGTAGCATAGTGACGATTTGCTAATGGAAACGTTCTTTTATCTCTTAAAGATTCCCTTAGAGGAAACTTTCTCAGAAAGGGCTCCTGGCTCATGAGAGAATCTCTCGGCGAAAGCTTGAATGATCGGGGGCATGAGAGACGTTCACAGTTCACATGCACCCATGAGACTCCTCAAAACTGTTGGAAGTGGAAAAATTTGGGCTTCTTGTAAATTACCTTCTTAAAAATAGCCTGAGAAAAACAGCTTTACATGTAGTCCAGGTCTGCTTTCTGAGCTGACTGATAAAAAGTGGACTTCCCTGCTTCCAGTGGAACTAGTTTTGTTTTATAACAGACTGTCTTCATCTCCTCCAGTTCTCTCTGAGCCCTTGTTATTCATCATTTCCTCAAAATACAGATCTGTATTTTGACTTTATCCATTCCAGCTTCTTTCCACACTGCTGCTGTTATTTATCTGCTGAATACAGTCAGGAACATCATTTTACATAGGTTTGTCAGAGGACAGAAAAGCCACTGGGAAGAGAAGACAGAAGTTTTTCAAGGAAGGAGAAAAGAGATAGCAGAACCCCAGCAGTTCTGCTGGTTCTGAATTTCTCAGCTATATTGTGCTAACAACAGCAAACCTGCTGTTGTGTCACAGCATTCAGTGACCACCTTGTCGAGCTCCACAAGAGGCTTCACTTCCACTGCATCCTGCATAAGCCAGTCCAAAGGGGCATGGAGGAAAACCAGGGCATTATCTTTCACTGTGGCAAGAAGTTCTCTGCAGAGTTCTTCCTGCAAAATCAAGGATTGCTTTTGTCATCCTCATTCACAACATTTCAGCAGTGCTTTTTACTTTCCTTTTGTTCTTTTGACTTTGTCTTTTTGTGCTGGAGAGAGCTCTTAGGTGAAGGACATTGAAGGTGTCTGTATCTCTAGCAGGGAGAAGCTGTTCTGCTGGCCCTACTTGATTTTGCAATCTTGAAATAAATGGGGCGGTGTTTTATACTGACTTAATGGTTATAGGATCCAGACTTACACACAGAATTTAAGAGCTGCCACTGTGTAAGAGTTTTTTTTCTTTTCCTGTTTGTCCACTGGATTTATATGGAGAAAATGCAGACTTTATTATCCAAGCTTATCAGAGCTTGGAAAAAATAATCTGCCTGTATGGTCTCCTACGGTGTTTTTTTTTTTTTTTTTTTTTTTTTTTTTTTTAAATGGAGGGGGTGGTTAGTACTGTTAATTCTGTGAGTGAGTCGTCTTATCAGTGCAGGAAAAAAGTCAATTTATAGCAGTTTTCTCCTGGCTTCCTGGGGGCATTTCAAGCCTGTATTCAGCTCACAGCGGTTCTTTTCCAGAGAAAAGGGCACATTTGTTTATTGTTTTACACAGCAACAAAGCTGAGTGACATTAGAACTGACTGTAGTTTCTCTGTCCTTGGGAACCTGAGCTCTTCTGACAGTAGCCATCCCTTGTCACGGGTTCGATCCCAAACTATCTGGGGACACAGCAGCATCTGCAGCTCTTCCACACTCTGTGCAGGGGCTGCGATTCGCAGCCAGAGGGCAATGGTGCTTCAGGAATAAGGTGGTGTGGAACCTGCAGGAGCCCTAGGCAAACCTATCCTAGCAACTGCCTGGAAACAAGACTGTGCTTCTTCATTTAATTGATTTGAGTAAATGGATGACACTGCTATTGGTGTGTTATTAAAGCATTAATTTACTCGTTTTCCTTGCATTGTTTTCCTTCCGACCGTTTGAGCCTTATTACAGCAATATCTCTTCAGTTGAAATGCGCCTTGGACAGAGATGGAAATCTTTGGTGGTATTCATTCTTCAGTGAATGTCTTTTATGTCCCTTAATAGAAACTCTGAGTTAAATGTTACTCTGTTAGTCCTTCCTCTGAACCCAGTGCCAGTAATAGTGGCGGGGTTATCCAAACGGTATTCCTGTGTCGCGCACTGTCATGGGGAGTATGACGCTCTTTACTCTGGCTCTTTGTTGTCTAGCACTTAGCATACACACCTGCCTGCTAATTTTGGTTCTTACGCTAAAATATCAGTCCTGTATCATGAGCAACTGCTCTGAAAAACTGTGGAAAGGCAGAAGGCAGATAGTGAATATGATTAGACTAAGCTGGCTTTGTGTGTTGCCATTCATTGGAGCAGATGGTCCTGCATGTGCCTGTTCTGATATAAAACCCATGCACTTGCACAGCTCCGTTTGTTTTGCCTCACCGTTGAGGTGGGCTTGGTTAGCTGATGAAAAGTAATTCTGAATGATTGTGAAAAGCAATCTTGCAAGTAGATGCAAGATCGACTGTGCATCCATGTACATCTCTGGAGACCTTGTGTATCTACCAGACATGGATTTCCTGAGAAGACTGAGGATTTTGAATTTCTCATTAATACTCCCTGGCATCCCAAATACTGTGATGCAGTTATAATCATGTGCGCCCGCTGCGGCTGCATGAATCCTTCTCTGAGAAAAAAGCCATCTCAAATCATATAGTTCTGTAAAGCAAGAACATTCCCTCTCTAACAGAAGTCTACATTTATGCCACAGATCAGCATTAACTGTAAAGCTTTATCACTGCAGCTACAGTGAGTTTTGTTTTTTTCTTCCAAAAGGGTTATTGGAAACTGCAGAACAACAGTGTTTCTAGTCACAGGTAGCTTGATTCCACCCCCTTGAATATCTGTAAGTGGAAAGTTCAAAACCATAAGTGGCATTTTCAGCTTCTGGCATGACTGATTTATGTGCTTCAGGTGATGATGTTCAATATTAAGGTTGTCCTGTGATTACATGTTAATTCATGGCAATCACTCATATGACTTAACTAATTATCGATATTACTGATTTGTTAGAACATGAGATTTTAACAATTTTATATGGATTTGCGGCTCTTGCATGGCTCTGTGTTTGTGCAGGTCCTTATTCAAATTATAAGATATCTTAGGGAATTTAGTTTCCTTTAGATCATTACTACCTATGCTGCAAAAAAAAAAAAAAAAAAAAAACACAACTTTTACCATTAGCTTTAAGTACAGATGCAGAACTTAAGGAATGAGTCGCTATCCATTTCTAACTGCAGAGAAGAGCTTGCCATCCTTAAATAGAACTACAGACTGAACCGGTAGAAGGGCCCAGTGTAAAACCAGTATTAGTCTAAGCCAAATGGTAGGCTGCTTCATACTGATAAAATAATCGATTTTGATAAATGCTCTGCTCCTTTTTGATAAGTGCATTATCTATTTCACCTGAGTTCTTCTCAGGCAGGGGCAAAATGTAGTCAATATATGCAAATTCCAGTTCCCAGATACCTGGCAATGAATTGGCTGGCTGATTGCAGGCTCCAGATTTCGCTATACTGGCTCATGCTACAGCACTCCAATTGATGCTAATGCTTGTTGATTGCAACAAAACCTGTTGTGCCAAACTGTAGGCAGCAATTTGTTGTCAGCATCAGTGTTGTGTGTGCATCAGCCTGTGGCCAAGGAATTCATTAGACTCCAAGACTGCAGAGGTGAACGGGGGCCTGGTGCATCTGTAGAGAGGTGTGGAATGGCAATTCATGTCATTTGCTAGGATGATATCTCTGTATGTCCTTAATGAGCCGGACGATTTGCAAGCCTATAAATGGCGCTGTGAAACTCCTGTGTTTAGAGCTATTTCTGCCCTCGAAGATCCTGTAATTTCATTCCCTTGACTTTGAGGAACATGGCCCAACTATAGTCAGACCTAGTTAATTCAAACTCTGCTTGACCAGATGTGCAAATACAATACCTAAGTAGCACTAATAGGAACCGAAGTTACAGCATGAGTCTGTACATGGGTGTAATGAGAAATCACAGACCAAGGCAGTAGTATTAAATTGGACTGTGGATACTGATCCCCCTCTGAGGCAGATTTCACTGTATTGTTTAGTTTTTACCTGATTACTGAACACACTGTGTATACAGTGTTTTTAATTAAAGTGACAAGTGATAACTTAGGACATAGTGCAGCAGAATTGACAATTGAATTACAAAAATACAGGGGTCCCACTTGTACATAAATATTTGTTTTCTCTAAGCAAATCAGAATGTTATTCCTCATTATAAAATGTTTTCCATAGCCATTGTATTCTTCCAAAAAAAATGATTAGAGGAGCACATGGCAGTGGGAGAAAAAACTGACTGATGCTTCCAAAACAATTAAGTAATATTCAATTACTAGTATCTAAGTAAAAAGATTCATGAAAATTCACACACAAAAACTGTGGAAAGGTCTATTTAGGACATCAAATTCATTGTTGTTATCTAGAGTGTGCACTTAATTACTTTGTTATAGATATCCTGAGCAGCATAGCTGCCAAAATGTTCCTTTGGAGCTGCAATTCACAGTCTATTGGATGTTTGTAATTTTCCCCAGTGATATGCAGCTTTAATTTTCCTTTGTTTAATGTCATATTTTTAATTTCTCCTTTTATAGATTACCTCAATATGTTTCTTTTCTTGATTCAGAAGGGAAAGTTCGAGTGTAGAACAAAAATAAACGCCAAAATCTACTCGTCTTTCTTTTCTTTGTCTTACCTCTTAGATCAGTACTGGAGTTCTTAAGATTGTTTAACACTGCTTCAGCAATATATATTTTTTTTGGATAGAGAAGTTTAGGTCCGGGAAAGAAAAAGATATTTGGAAAAATGTTCACAATTTTAAACTTTTTTTGGCTATTATTCTATAAATATAATTGATCACTCTGCTGCTTGCTAGGAGCTGCTGAATCTGTCAGCCTGAGAGAGGCAAGATTGCTGCAGTGTTGTGTTTCCAGCCCCAGCCAGAGCCTGAGGAGGATATATTCTCTATATGCATGCATGTGCACATACACACAGTACAAATGTGTGTGGCCAGCCACAGAGATCAGCACAAATAGAAACTGCAGCACTCTCACAAACAGCGCCTATGGCATCATCTTTTTCCCATCTGTCTGATCGAGATGGTAGCCCTTTAGTAGAAAATATATAAGTGTCTCAGAATTATGAATTTTCCTCTACAGCTCATGTGATAATGTTTTCAAATAAAATTAATTCTTCAGCGTATCATTTTTTTAAGAAATGAATGAGACAGTAGTGTTTGGAATTGACTTAGATCTCTAGCTGTTATATTTGAGGCTAGTGCTGCACCTGTTCAACTGTGGACGGAGAACAGGTAATGCAATAGGTCCTAGACTAGAGTTTAACAGATTATTTTCTGCTCTTGTTTATACTAGGGTTTATCTAGGGTAACTATCCAAATCAAAAATCAAAGCAAGATCAAGAATATTTAAAGATCTGAGGAAAATCAAAGCAAATCAGTTTTAGAGAGCAGAGGCTAATATTTGGGTTTTGTGTGCATTTGATTGATTGTTTTTCCTGTGATTGCTTCTTTGAATACTGAAACAGTGATTACGGATACGAACGTCACAGCAATGGACAGTGTTTGCCAGCATTTTGGTATAACCCATCTTCCTTGTCAAAAGACTGTAGCCTTGGACAGAGTTATCTCAACAGCACTGGGTAAGTGGCACAATAGAGAGTATTTGAGCAAGAGCAGCCATACAGTCCTTAAAGGATGACAGCTAAAGATTGCATTTTCTAAAGGTGAATCAAAGCTGTCTAAAGCCCTTTTTCATTAAATTTGTTAGAGCTTGCAGTCTAGCCTGTCAGATTTCCATCAGGAATGGGCCAGACCTTTTCCTGAAACTGGTGTATGTGTGAACAGAAATAATCAATGGGCAGCTATCCTGAATGTTTGATAACTCTTTGGCCTTCTTGGATGTCAATGGACGATGTAGCTGAAGTCAAGATAATGACCTCAGACAACATTTCTGATGCGCCCCTGTGTTTTAATCACTGCCAGCTGCCTGTTGGCGTTTTGTACACTTAAAAGATGGGTCAAATTAACTTTTTTTTCTTCAATTCTGTCATTTCTGTGGAAGTGTTGCTTCCCAGCTGGTGTTCTGTGGTATGTGAGAAAAGCTGTTTAACTATGTCTGAAAATATATTAACAGATAATAGCAATAACAAATAACAATAGTGTGTGTATATATACACTTTACACATGTAACATTTATTTAAAGTTACAGTTAATATAAAATAATGTTGTATGCAATTTGTGGCATATAGGTGTGCTGTGCAGGAGAATACTAAATGCCCTTAACAACAATATTACACTACTTGTATGTTAGGCCCACGTGCTGTGTCTGGCTGAGATAAATGCTAGAATATATTTGGGAACCTCTTTTCTTCTAATCTCACCAGTCTAAAATGACCTGGAAAATTTTGTCTGTTGTACTAAACCCCATTATTCTCCATGTCAGCACCTTGTCTGATTTCTTTCTTTGCAGGTATCGGAAAGTTGTTTCTAATAACTGCACAGATGGTGTAAGAGAACAGTACACAGCAAAACCGCAGCAATGTCCTGGCAAAGCCCCCCAGGGACTTCGTATAGTCACATCTGATGGCAAACTGACAGCTGATCTAGGACACAACGTCACTTTCCTAATCCAACTGGAAGAGGTAGGGTCTATGTTTATGTGGATCCCTGGCCTTACGGGCATATTTCACTCTGATTCATGCCAGACAACACTTGCAAAGCGAAGAGGTGAACTAAAAAAGTGTGTGGCTAGGTTAGAATATGTCACGAGAACTAAGGGACAGTGTATGGGGACGATGAGAGTGAAAGTCCATTGCACTGCATCGGGTAACACCTGGAAGAAGTTGATTAAAAACTACCCTGGATGGGGAATTTCTCAGTAAGATTGGAGAGTATAGGTTGGAATCCTGCTCACTGTTCTTATCTGTGCTTTTGATTTCCTGTTGTGTTTGAATTTCTGCTTTTACTTGACACTGACATTCAACCCAACATGGCTAAAAATGCATGTGCAGAACTGTCCCCATCACACAGGTTTGCAGGGATCTGCATGTTGTTTAGGTGCTGGGAGCTTAAATCTCAAGATGTCATCAGTATTAAGTCTGAAATTGATTGCAAATGTGAACATGAGTCACTCTAATCAGAACCCTTGTTTACTCTTATAGCTCTAACTTTACTTAGTATTCTACTCTTCTTCTTCCTTTTATGAAATCTTTACAGAAAATGTATGGAATCTTTTCTCCTGTTTCAGCTGATCAGCGTTTTTCTATATATGATTTATTATAGACTCCCAAATGATGGCATTTACAAAGTAGGGTTTTTTTCCTTTTTTTCCACTAATCAAATTTGATTTTTTTAAACTTCTGCATTTTTCTCCTATGTAGTTGCCCAATAAATCCTAAGAGCTAAGCTTTCTTATGCTAAGGGAAAATGTACATCCCTTTATTGCTTAGAATATCCATAGAAATTACTTCTGACCCTTTCCATAGTATTTGTCATCTATAGTGAGGAAGGAGGAATGAAGATAACCTCTAGAGTTGATTTTGTAGGTTTGGGTTAGGATTATTATGTCTCTATTATTGATGCTTTCCCCAGCAAACATGTGTCCTGATTTGTAAAAGCAATAACATGTACTATAAAACTATATCTAACCTGAAGCAGTTGTTAAACTGTAATGTTCATTTTCTCCAAAATATGGTCACTATATCTCACGAGTGGCAAACATACAACACAACTACTGCAGATGCAGTCATAACAGTATTGACATGTTTATTTTGGTGCAACTCGTAGTCATATATTTAGGTGAATATAATCTGACTGAGATATATTACTAATTTCTAGCCTTTGATATGAAGTCCATAACAAGATGCAAAGTTTTCATGTTTCTGGCCAAGAAAATGACTAAAAAAAATGTGTAGTTGTATACCAAAATAAAACTACTACTTGTATTGCCTTTTCACAGAAAAAAAAAAACAGATTGAAGGAAATGAGATGGCTTATCTGAGACATCAGTCACAGAACTTCCAAGGAATTACATCAGTAGGTCGGTGGGAAAGAGAGTTTCCCGGATTATGAAAAACTCAAAATATATTTCCTGTTCTTCCTCAAGTGGATGTTTGAACTTGCTTATCCCATATGAGTGCCCTAACCACTCTCTTAGACAGGAGTGTGGAAGTAACATCTCTGTTAGTAGAGTTTGGAAGTAACATCTCTGTTAGCAGATTGGGTCTTTCCTATGCTGTATATTAGGGCATGTTTTGAAATGTGAGTCTATTTCTGAGGATATCTAAAGGGAACCCATATTTTGGGATACCTACTGGGGCAGGGTTTAGGAACTGCTCTGAGAGCTGAAACAGGATTGATCTGCCTCCTGCCATGAGTATTTCTCTCCCTGCTTGATGAATCCCAAGCTTCTACTTCTAGATTTGTAGAGGTAAAGAGGCTGCAGTGCAAACTTTGGGGTGAATTTGACCCAATCTGACAATAACTTTAAGCTGACACATTACAGTAAAAGATATTTAACAAAGAATGATTTTTTTCCAGCTGTATGTAATTTATAGGACTATAAGGTATGATTATAGCAGTGTAAGTATATATATGCTAGAGCATTTACTGATTTATTGCAGTAACAAAAAATAACACCACTCACTAGAAAAGTTAACAGCCACCACCTTATAGAATAGGTATTTAATTCCTTTCCAAACAAGGAATTCACAAAAGTTCCCAGTTTTCTATTTGGTTCTGCCCTGTGCAGGTATACAGAGTATACAGTCCAGGATGCTCAGCAAGAATCTGTGCCCCTCTATTTTTGCTGAAGAGAGGAACACCAGACGTGTCAGAAAAGGCTGAACAGACCAGTGTGGGCATGCATGATTTTCCCCAAGGGTGTATGCAGATGTGTCCTATTCAACCCTTGCTTCCTGGCATGATGACCAATATTTTATGTACTTAAGGTTTTCTGGGGACTCTTCCTTTAGCTCCTGTCATGCTTAAAATCTTTTAGGATGAAAAAAATAGTGGCCTTTGCTCATGTCATAGTTCCTTCGCATCTTAAGATCTCTATCCCTCTGGAACAGTTTGTTTGAAGCCCTCAGGCTGACACAGTTGATCCTTATACTGCAGCCTCCCAGCTCTTTTTGTTCAGCCTTATGTTCTGCTTGACCTGAAAGACAGGAAGCAGGTGAGCAAAAGACAGAGTTTGTTTGAGGTTCGTACAGTTGTTATCTTTCCAGGCCTTTCTGCTTCATCTAAGGACTTGCCTGGTTCTGAAAAGGAGGAAGAACTGTAGATGCAGGCTCACCAGAGGCCTTGAAAAATCACTGCATCTCTGTAGTGGAGATGGTTACTAAGAGGGGAGGAAGAAGCAGGTGCTGGTGGTAGAAAGCTGATGTTTGCACATAGCTGTGGGAGTCAGGGCAGGAACCACAGCGCAGGGGGTTTTATAGTGGTTCTCAAGGCTTGAACTGCGGACTGTGTTGTTCTGACAGACATGGTGCCAGTATAAGAAGTTGTCTTCTGAAGAGAAACAAGGACAACGTGTTCAGAACTATTCTGTTATTATAAAAACACAAAAGGAAAGTAATCTCTGGAATCTGTGTAAGTGAAGAGGGCGCAGACACCAGAACCAGCAGTGCACAGAGCATTGCTGATTGCTAAGAACTGGGATTCTGGCCCAGTTTTACTACCCTTGAGTCACATGCAATTTTCCTGTAAACCAATTACATTTGGCATCATGTAAATATCATCTAAAGCCACAAATAGCAACATCTCATATTAAAATAATCAGAGTGGCCTAACCTTTGGGATGTATGAAAGAGTTCTTAAAAACTATTTGAAGTCATCTTCGAATTAATGCTTTTGGTCCCTTACTATTGGAAGGATTTGTCCAGGTACGTTCTTTTATTAATATGGGTACAATCATCATTGTTTTCCAAATAGATGAAAACAGCCAGTAATGATTAGTATTTCCTTTTATGATTCACATGGGTCACTTGTACTAATTATACAAGTTTTTAGTAAGGAGAACACCTATTTTTGCTAGCAATTTTGTTTTTAAATTACCTTTGAGCTACGTAGAACAGCAACAGCGTGTCACTGAGTGGCAGCATAGGAGAAAACTAGTTGTGCTTAAAAGCAAATGTTCACATTGCACCAAAGGGCTGCTAGCTCAAAGGTTAATCCTTTGTTTCTCTCCTGGACCGTATGCACAGACCTAGGGCTGGTGCCTGTCACACCGGGGCACTCAGTGGATGAGTGTTTTTCAGCCTAAACAGAATTCCCTTGTTTAATTTTTTTGAACAGCAGTAGAAACAAAGCAAAACAAAAACTAAAAAATCATTTTTTCCTGCTATCACACGGTCATGTAGGTCCCTCGCCTGTCACAAGCACAATAGTTATTTGTGAGGGGAACACGAAGCACCGGTGGTGTTTGCTGTACTGCTGCAGCAGGGACGCTCAAAGCAGCAGGCTCCAAACAACACTTTGCAGCACAACAGCTTCCCAACGTGTTTCATCTGATCGCTCATACATCTTTGCCGAGGAAATGGATGGTAATGACATTCAGGGCAGAAGGGTTCAGGGCTATGGCTGTTTCATTACAGATCATTCACAGAGAAACTGCCTCCTCTAATTTATTTTTTATCTTGATAAAATGACAGTCAAAAATCTTTGACATTGCAGGTCTACTTCACTTCTCCCTTGCCAAAGTCACTCCACTGGGTGTAGATGTCGGCTTGCTTTTGAGTACTTTCTGCTGCTTAGCATTAGGCTAAGGTAGTTTCCCCCTCAAAACATGTGGGGAACACTCATTTGTTCTTACAGTTTAACTCTGGGCAAAAATGAGGCAATCTGAACCCATTCCTGAACTGAATTCTGAGCTGTTCCTGTGTGACCTTGAGTAAGAAACTTCATCTTTCCATACCTTTGCTTCCTGGTTTGAAAAGAGAGCTTTCCTTTCCCTCTCATGCCCTCTGTGCCTTTCCTTTTCACACTGAATGCTCATAAGGCCAGAGGAATCTCTCATACCACATGAATATACAGATGGAGGCCTGCTCTTCCTTCAGACTAGTATGGTTTCTGTCATGATAGTGTTGTTGAATGACTGCCTAAGGGACATAGTGTCTCACGGGACACTGCTGGCTGGACAGTGCTATTAGCATTTCCCTCCTCACTGAGGTCCAGTGCAAGTCAGAATTCAAGACAGCTGAAGACTCTGGAGATGAGCTTAGCATTAGCATTGTTTGTTCTGATTGTTGATGTGCCCAAATTAAAGATGCAAAGCTGGTGGTACTTCAAAAGACAGGCTGTAGGTCTGTGTGGCATCCTGCTGTGAGCCTTCACTTGGTATCACTAGTTATTTAGTAATGCTTATGAAAATCTGAAGCCTTCATCCTAACTTGTAATGTACATGCTGAGTCATGGCTGTTTATCTTACCAGCACCACCACATTGCTGTTAATACACAGCCAAAATCAGTGCTGCCCTCCCCACCCCGGTCATCTGATATATAATTGCATTGTCTGTATGACAATTTCTGGGAGAAATCAGAGCCTTTTGTGCATTTTTAGATTCACTGCTTGAAACTCCATTAAAATGTATGGGGAAAAACAAAAGTTAACCCCTCCTTCATGAAGACACACAGCACAATAGTCTTATAATAAACCTCTGATCACAGTAGTCAAATTACTGTGAATCACCCTGAGAGGCTGTATTTATTGATTCTTGTGGTTCATAGGAGATTGAGTCTTATAAAAAAGGAAGAAAAATAAAGATTATAGCTGGGTAGTGCTGGCAGGTCTGGCAATTATGATGAAAGATTTGATTAGTACAGTTAACTGATTTGGTTAGAAAAAGAAGCATATGTGAAAAACATCAGGCTGTTTGTTCTGATATGAGTTACATTTCCATTCATTTTCTGCTTTTAACAATGTTAAGAGCATTTTTTTGTAAGCAGGAACATACAGGGAAAATATGTTTTCAATAGTTCATCAAGTTGTACTTGAATGTTTAAATTAATGTTTAAGTACATTACTTAAAGTAAAGTACATGCTTAAAATGAACCTGGATTAAAGGCATCCATTGCATAGGTAGATACTCAGTTGCAGTGAAAATATTTTTGGTGAATGTATGTTCATGTTGAGGGAAAAATACCACACAGAGCGAAGGGGTTAATCTAAAGAAGCACAAAGACTCCTGAGACCTTCATTCAGGAAGGCAATCCAACAACTGCAGTGTCTGTCTCTTGTGGAGGGGTAATTAAATCCATTTTCAACGTCTGTAAGGAAGAGACACAAGTCAATGCATAATTGAAGGCTTCAAAATTAAATCTGAAGCATGGAAACAAAATTAAAAACTTCAAAATGTTGTTTCATTGTTTTAATACTCCAATTTACATATAAAGACTTAGAACTTAATAGGGAAAATACATGATTACAACCTTCTGGGTACAATTCAGACAGAACATTGGAGACGGAATCTTCTTTAGATTGATTGGAAAGAGCCCTAATCTCACATATACCAAAATATCAACGTCGGCATAAAAGTAATCAAAATCTAACAATATTGTTGCAAACAGTATAGGCAGTTTCTAGCATACCCTGAGGCATGAAGCTTCGGAGAGGTTGTTGGAAGCATTCAGGTCTTGTATACGTGCTAGATTTTTATTCTTTTTGACAAGAGACAGGAGAGATGTACATTGGTTTGGGGAAAAAAATCATTTGTTCCTTTGTGGAAATCTCCTAGGCATTTAGTGAGGGAAAATCACTTAGAAAACAGTTATCTTTTAAATTATTGTTAGTACTTTTTCTTTTAGCATTAGCTGTTTTATCAGTAGAGAGCATTAGATGGGGTCTCCAGAAACTGGCTTTTTTTTGTCTTTTTTTCCCAGGGCTCCTCATCAGGCTAAAAGGAGCAGTTATGTGCTTCAAGTTCAGCATATGCCCAAGTCTTTAGCTGCACTAAAGGATTGCTGAGATGTACCCAAGATTCATTTAAATCTAAATGCACTCCAACTTTGTGGAGTAATCTCCACAAAGATTACATCTCCACAAAGATTCCATAATCTACCCACAAAACTACTTTTATTTTTCAAGACATTGTGATACGTTGCTGGCCAGCTCAGTGTTATTAAATTACAGGATTTATCAGAGATAAATCTCCCGTGACGCCTACAAGCGCTGGAATTAATGACCGCTCACAGTGAAGGCCAAAGAGGCTTCTCTGAGGCTGCAGAAGTGATGTCTGGAGCTCAGTGACCACCTTGCTCAGGCTCAGAGCTCCAGAAAACCCCAGCACGTAGCACTGAGTTTGTCAGTATGATGAGGAGAGGCTGGGAAAAGCACCCGGATAGTTTCTAGCAAGATGGATGTATATGTATAAAATTACTGCCAAACACAACATCCCTTGGTAAAACAGCCACATATAAGTGGCTCTCTGGAGCTGTCTGGGATTCAGGCAGCTGGGATTGATGCAGAGCAGTTATGAGCTATGCAGGAAATGTTTTGATCTTGGCTCACTTTTGTTCTCTCTCTGTCTTACTCTGCCTTTGCTCTCACCTGGCATTAGATAAAGCTTTCTAACAAGTCAAAAACACTGACTCTTCATTTTCCTGACTTTTTCTTCCCCCTTCCTAAGCTAAAAATTGTAAATGTCAGCTTTTCAAAATGTGGCATTTTCAAAAAGAGAGCTATAGCAAGGATTTTACTGAATGGAAAATATATTTCCAGTTCAAAGAGTTTTAAAACAAAATGGGAAAGGCCAAGACAAATGAAAAAGACTGGGGCAATGGCAGCTGAAGTTCTCCAATTAGATTTGCAGGAGATGTCTCTGTCAGCATTTCCTCTCCCTGGAGAATTTGGAAGAAAAATTGAAATGTAAATCCTGCATGACTAAGAAATGGCTCCCCTCCCCAGCAGCACTTGCAGGCACCATGGGTTTCATGGCTATGGAAAAAATGAAGACAAGAGAAAAATCACTTGTGAGGGCATTAACTCCGACTCCTGCAGAAACAAGGCTGTTCTATATGCTGTCATCCTTTTCATCTTCCTTCGCTACCTCAAATGCAGTGTTATCACATGACCTTAAATATACTCAGAGATGATAAAGCTGGCAGGGTCACTGTGGTGCTGAGGTTTTGACCACAGGGACAGCTTATGTCCCAGTGGTACTGAATGCTTTAGTAGTTTTACTGAATGATGATCAAAGACATCGTCCATTTTTAGTAACAAATGATGACTAAATCTCTAATGATGATTTGCCTGGTGGAACTGGGAGAGCACCTAAGGGCACAGCCAGATATTTCAAAGCAGAGTACTCTCTGCCTTTGGTCCAAGACCAGCATCGTGAATATATCTCTCCTCTGGGGAGGGTTCAGGGCTGAGGAGCTCATATATGCCCACTTCTCTCTGTAGAGGCATAATCCGTTTGCCTCCTGTTGTCACTGTCAGACAGGGCACCACATTGAAGTGCTCAAAACACTTCTCATCATGTTTCAAACTTTGCACTTTGCCATCTTCTTTCAATTAACTTAGCTCACCAGAGCACTCACTGATGTGCTTAAGCCCTTCTCCCGTGTTCCTAACGACTCTTTGTAAGAAGTATGATCTTTGTATGATCCCTCTAGTTTGATTCCTTATGTAACACAGGTAGGAGACTCTGCCTCAGTGATTTGTGTCTCTAAGAAAAAAAATGTAAGCGGATGCTTAAACTTGCAGTAATGCTTGAAGTGAAGAATTTGCTAAGAGCATTGCTGAACGGAGGTCCAACTGGCTTTCTTAGATATGACCATATCTCATTGAAGGTTGCAGATGTTATGATGTTAAATGCTAAGAGAAACTCATTTAGGAGCTACCTAAGGGCAACCTGAAATTGGGTTAACACACAAGATCACCCTGCTTGAAGGAAACAGGGGTGTGAGTCGGCTTTCTCTAATATCTCTGTCATTTACAGTTCCACTCGATGATCTTGAAGGTGTTTTCCAACTATTGTGGTTCTATGATCTCATATATAGAATCCTCATGGTCCTCTGAAGTGGAGAAATGAGGATGTTCCTCTCCGTACTTTAGAGATGCCAGGAGGGGAAATGATGTGGATATCTAGGGGAAACCCAGGTGTGCACCTCTGTCATAGGCTGTCCTTTTCTCACCCACCTTCAAAATGGGATCCTCTGAAACAGCAATAGGATTATTTTCTGTCTTCCCTTTGGAAGCAACTGTGCTTTGAGCAGCCAGACCAGGGACAAAAACTGAGATTTAGACCTACCCTGTGGAAGGGGGCCATGGCAGCATAAGGGCTCTGCCTTTAACCTCTGCGTATTCGGGCAATGCTTCTCTGTTGCCCACCCCCAGATGTAGCTCTGCTCCTCCCTAGCTCATCCTGCAGGCAAGCTTCTTCTGTTTATGCCTTGATAACAAGTGATAAAAATACAGAGGGAACCTGAGCAAGGTAAAGATTACATTATAGGTCCCCTCCTTACTCACCCACACATGCATTTCCCTTTCCAGTGTGGAAACCTGCCCAATACCAAACATGTTCACTTCCAAGTGGGCATCTAAAGGACTGCTTCTGCCTCGAGAGCAGGGGGGAAGAAGGGGAAACCAAACCACAGCAAATTAAATGTCCTTTCAGCCAATATTATGAACTGCCCTCAGCTATTAATTTAACGGCCTCCTTCCAGGCAGCGGCAGCTGCCTCCCCGCGCCCGGCTGGGGCAAGCTGCTCCAAATCCATGGCAACAGCCTGTGAGCGCGAGCGTATCCTGCATAAGGATCACTCGGAGCCACCGAGGGGTCCCTTCAAAAGGAAGGGAATCAAAATTAAGACAAGGTGCCATGTCTTACCCGAGAGAGGATGATCCGTGACAGCTGCTGTTGTGGTATGGGTCAGTACAGGCTGTGTAACTATGTGGCTGTCAGAAAGTGCCCTTGCTGTAGGCATGTCACTGCCCTGCGATGAGAGACTTGTCTGTCTTTTTGACCAAAAATACTAGTAATTAAGAAGTCAAAAAAAATGTGTTTTTCTGTAAAGCAGAATAAGGAAATGGCATCGCTCCCCTCTTTCCAGCGTAAATGTTTTTAGTGCTGGATGTCTCTGATGTTGAAGAAGTATATGAGGCTGGCTGGAATTCAGTCTCAAGAGGGGAAGACCAAAGTCTGTTGCAGGCCTACGTAAGAGGGGCTGTGCTCTGGCATAGGAAATACCTATCCCTGATATCCTTAGCTTTTGGCCTGTGGTGTTTTTGTTTTGTTGACATTTGTATATTTCTCTCATTTTTTTCTTGTTTGTTTGTTTGTATCGGTTCTGAAATGTGCTAGATTAGCAGCTCAGTAGACTACAATGTCACAAGTTCACAGTCCGAGTTATATCACCTACCCTCTAGGCTGTAGGATTTTCTCTAGACAGGAGGAAGAGTTTAATGAGCACAGCTAATTCCTTAGCCCTTCACTTCTGAAGCAGGCAGGAAGGGCCCCACATTGGGTCCGCAGTGTTGGTGGCTGTTGTGATGTAGATACAAATCCAGCTCGTTATAAATCCGGGCATTGAACAAGTCATAAGTTGTTATAAACTGTCAGACTGAAGGGATTCTTTTGACACCCCACTGCTTTGAATGGTTGACTTTTCCCTTGGGGAAGGATGGATGGCCTAGAGAACTTCTGAAAGTCTCTTCTCTGTTTTATGAATTAATGTGTAAAACCTGAAAATTGTGAGATTGGCTCCAAAAATATAGAGGTAATCTATATAGCTACCTCCATTGTAAGTGACTGCTGATACGAGATGTAAGTGAACATTATCCCTCCCACATCCTGCTCTTCACTGGAAGGAAACTCAGAGAGAAGGCAACAATTTATTTTCCATAAGATCCCCAGTCCTTCTGACAACTAGGAAAGTTGCTACAGCAATATCTTGAAAGAAACCTTCACAGTCAGACTGAAGCTGGATCAAATCTCAGCAAGTGTCACCTTTCTACTGATTATTCAGCAAGCTGATGAAGTGACTTTCTTTCTCCAGCTAGCATGAGATCTTGCAACTATCATCTGGATGGTCTAGGTATGTTAAGTCTGATCTGATCTCTCAAAATCATTTTATTTTACTCCCACAAAAATGCCTGCTGATGTCTGGGATGGTTGGCTGAGATGCTTGCAATTCTCTTTCAAAAATAAACAGCATCTATTCTGATCGTTTTTCTGTCACCACAGGGAGACCTCCAGAGATCCATCATCCAAGTGGACTTTGGAGATGGCATTGCTGTGTCATACGCCAATCTCAGTTCAACAGAAGATGGGATCAAGCATATTTACCAGAATGTGGGCATATTCCGAGTGACTGTGCTAGTGGAAAACAGCCTGGGATCTGACAATGCTGTCCTGTACTTGCATGTAACATGTATGTTGGTATCCATTATCTTCTAATGTGCTTTAAAAGACAATTATTTGCCCTTAGTAATGATGTTTGGTGGTTCACATCTGAGTAGGAATTGGTGGGAGACAGGTGTTTGGCTGTCCTTCAGCCTGTCTCCAGACCGAGAGGAGCCACAGATACGGGTGACATTTGCTTTTTAAAACATGCTTAACCTCTAATTTCTGGTGATCTATTTTGAAACACCTCAAAGGAGTGTCTAGCCCTTTCTGAAAAGTGCCTTCATTAATATGTTTATACTTCCAGAAAGAAAAAGATATTCAGGATCTTTAATCATTTTTAAAAGCCTTGACTTATATTTTGCACATGTTATGCCCTGTAATGAAATGCAACTGCATTTGGAATGGAAACCAGTAGATTTCAGTCTCTCCGTTGTCATAGGAACCAAGATCCTGATGTTAAATAGTATAACAAGAAAAAATATTATCTCCACATTGCTCTTCTGCTGTTATTTTTAACCTTTTTATGCTTCAGCTGTGTCTGATTTACAACTGAAGTGTACCTTAGTCCTTTCTTTTAGTCCATCTTCTTAGTCCATCCAGTAGTGTATTCTTTTATATTTATTCTAGCATGCAGTTATGGACCCAAAGAGATGGCCTAGTATTGAAAATTTGTAATATTCTTAATGCATTTTGGCTGGGACTACCATTTTCTTTATTCAGTGAGTTTCGGGGTTGGTTATTTATATTTTGGACTGTGTGCCAGTGTGGCAGAATTATTGAAACACAAAAAGGAAATTCCAGCCTAAAAGTTATCATCACAGAAACTAGCCTTAATGCTTCTTAGCCTTAAACAAAGTAGTAACCACATGTTGTCTAAATAACTTAAGTGTATTCTATATGCTTTAACTTCACTTTTTTAGCATGAAAACAGCTGCCTTTTCAGTGGGAGAAAGCAGCTCTTTATGGTGCACAGTCATACCAACAGATGAGAGCAGTGGGAGGTGTAGTTGCGAGAGACTGGAAGTTTATGAGGGAGTAAAGGGAACAGGAGCAATTATCTCCCTGAACTCTTCTCTTCAAAAAGACCATCGGTTCATGATCATAGTGGACCATGTATGATTCCCTAATGTGATAGATCGTGGTTTGTGGCAAAGTTTTATGTCACATAATCCTTCAACAGCACTGCAGATTTGAAAGCTGCGTAATTACATCTTGCAAAAATAGCAGTACTCAGACTGTCTTACTGGGAAGCCTGAGTTTTCAAATTTAGAGCTTAGCCCGTATAATTTCTGTATTGGGGCATTGATGAATCAAGGTAAGTTCTCAGCCTTTATAAAGATACTGATTTCTTTTTTTCTTTACTAACTATGATCCTATATGTGTGCAGTACCAGGTAGTGAGAAGGACCTCTGCTCGAGAGTTGACATTTATACACTTTTACATAATCTCTTCAAACAGTTGAGGAAGCACAGATTTGGCTCGGTAGAAAAGAAAAGGCTCACGCTTGTAGCAACAAAAGGTTCTGGAATCAAATCCCAGTTTGTTTAAGTAGTGGGGGAGCAGCTGTGGGCTCCGAATGCAGAAATCCCTCTGTCTCTGCTGCTGGTTATGAAAGTCGGCTAAACAGGAGCCGTGGGTCTTTTTTTTTTTTTCCCCACTCTTCGTAAAGGTCACTGGAAACAAATGAATAAGTGCTTTGGCGGTTGATATTTCACAGGAGGGTCTGACAGGCTCGTGCGTGCAGGGTCTGTATTCGTTTGCTGTTTGACAAGAGGCAATTCCACGGGGACCATTGCACACGTTTAGCCTATCTGCAAAGTAATGAGGCCACGTGAGGCAACAGTTGCTTTCTTACACAACCCCAAAATGCAAGGAGAAGGCAGGTGCCCAGCCTGCATCCTCATGGATAATGCCTTATAGCTGATCTAATCTATTTTCTGCAGCTGTTGAAGGATTAAAAATCCTCTTTGATTGCTTTAATGATAAAAGAAAAAAAAAACAATATTCAGATATGTTTGTGTTACTTAGGAAGCTAATGAAATACGTGCTTCTGTGCTATGTATAGATAAAGCCAGCATGAGACCTAAGTACTGAGATGACCACCGCAGCCAGGTCTAGCATGTCCATGCTCGACCCCAGAGCACCCACATCTGAGGGATGCATCTCAGCTTCCTCTAAATGAGGAGAATTAGGGAAGTGTGTCCAGAACGGGTTGCACACTCAGTGTGGTGCAATTCAGATTAGCTGAGGACAAAGATGTATGCTAAATCCAGTCCCTTTCCAAAGCCTACAGCGGAGATCCACAAAAGCCTGTAAATCCTACTTAAATGCTTTCATTCACTGTCTGGTAGGTTAGAGGCTCGCTTGTGGTGTCTGTGAATCTGGTCACTGGGGAGTTCTGTAAAAATATGTGTTTCTGCGATAGAAGCATGCACAGTATTGTTAGGGCACTCAGAAAAACCTTGTGCAGCCTGAACTCTCAGGGAGTTTTTGAAAGGGCCACTTGCTGGGTCACCCCTTTATTACAGGCTTGATGTGTGTGTACTGCATAAGCAGCTCCTTCCAACTTCTCCCCTTCAACTAGCAAAGTCAAAGGCCTCACTGAGGATAAAATTGCAGGCACTGAAGCCAAGTGCTTGTGAGCTCAAAGTTGAGAGTAACATCTCCACCTGGTCTCCTCCTTATCCTTCAGTAGCTACTGGGCCAGTGCACAGAAGTAGCACATTTGATGCAGTTGTGTCACCTGCAAGGAAGTCCTCACATCCAGATATGCAGGTTGTTTTGAGGCAGGAGGATTCTGAGATGAATGGACAAAAAATTACATAGAAACCACTTCTCCAGCCAACTCAACTGCTGAAAAGTTTCCCAGTGAAGTTATTCATACGTTTGTCTGAATGCATTAAAATAGCATTACTTGCCAAAGTGAACCTCCTTCCTTGTCTCTTACTGTTCTCTGGGCCTATACCCCATTTTTCTTGAGACAGATGAAGGATTGTAGGCTCAACGACTTTGAGGTCCCACAGAAAGCTCAAAAATGGAAATCGTCTTCAAACTTAACCATGAAAAAGCCCATCCCTTTAAAACCAAGGGCATATCCAGAGTGAGCTATCCCCATCTGCTGGCCACATAACAATTCAGCATTTCATCTGCTTGGACCATGAGCTGTTTGCGCAGAAATATTAACTCAGAATTGGCCAACTCAAGGCATCCTTTCATGTTCTTTCCTCACGAGTGTAGGATGGAGGTTTGTGGAGGGTCTGGGTTTGGGGAGGCTCTGCAGTGCAGGGTCACCTGAGATGCACTCAGAGGAGCTGTGCACAATTATGCTGGAGGACAAGGTATTTGACATTACAACTGAGTCCTGTCGCCACATCAGGTGTCTGGAAATCTGTTTCTTTTACAATCCATGGTGACCCTGGGCATTTGGCAAACATCCCAGAGGATATCAGAGTTGCTGAATGTTTAGGCTCGGAAGATGCTGTTTTTCATTTCTCAGGGTCTCGCTGAGAAGAGGCACAGCTGGATCACAGAGCTCTGTCTGTGCAGGAGAATCCTATTAACAGCAAAGGGGTGAAATTTCGTAATGCTTGAGTGGCAATATTTTAGCAGCACAGTTTGTTGTTGTTGTTGTTGTTGTTTTTTGTTTTTTTTTTTTTCATAGTTTTACAAGTAGAGTGTTAACTTCTGATCATCAAAGGAAAAAGGAGCCCCATTTAGTCTGTAGCAGACTTTGGTGAGTCAGATCATGGGTGACTCTTAATTGGGCTGTGTCAACCTAAGTAGTGTAGTGTCTGTTTCTGCACCCTCAAGAAAGCTGCGTTTCAGCAATGAGTAGGAAACTGGTCCTTCCATTGCATATACAGTCTCATTTGAGTAAATTTTTCAATTTCTCTATACCTGTGTGTGCTGTATAGGGTGGTTGGCCTAAACTCTCTGGAGTTCCTTGGGTTAAAGATCAAGGTCTAAATGGTGGTATATTTTGGAGATATTTCATGGAGAAAAAAAAAAAAAAAAAAAAAAAAAACACCCTCTCCTGAAATATAAAGGATCCTCTGGCAGTGTATCTCAATTCCATATGGGAAACAAAAACAATCCTCCTGGGCCATAGCCTGCACTTATCACTGGGGAACCTGCAGATGTAGGATACGGCCTTAATTTGTTTTAGAAACCCATGTCCCCAGATCACCTGGGGATTCTTTCTTTCTCCATCACTCTCAGGACAGTTGTTTTGTTCTCTAAGTAAACAGAACACATTTTAAAAAATAATCCATAGGAAAAGATATAACAACAAAGGCCCATCTGTCTCCGGAAGATGTGAAATGTGCAACCCTGGGCATAATGTCACTTGTCGAATGAATTATGTTCTGTTTATGCTAAAGAAATAAAAAAGTATATAGAAGGAAAAAAAAGGAACATAACATTAAAATGAAAGCAAACATTGAGTAACTGCCTTGAGATAGAATTTTGGCTAGCATAGAGCATTGCTGAAGTTTACCAAACCATGATAATCAGTGGATGAGCGAATCTTCCATATCTGAAATGTGCTATGTCCATTGAAGCTGTTTGTCCTTTACAGCCTGATCTCCTCCCAAAGAAGTCTGTATTCAGGTAATATGTCTCTGCCCTTGTTGTTTAAGTCATATATGTCCCTGAGTATGTGGCATTCCCACAATAAAGAGTTTGATTTTATATTTCAGTGCAACACAGGGGTCCTTCTTTTCTGTCTCTGCAGGCCCTTTGGAACACGTTCACTTGTCTCTCCCATTTGTCACCACAAAGAACAAAGAGGTCAACGCCACGGCAGTCCTGTGGCCAAGCCAAGTTGGAACACTTACTTATGTCTGGTGGTTTGGGAACAACACCGAGGTTTGTATTCGCTACACACTAAGATCAAAATAGTCTTGGAGGAATTATATGACTGAGAAGGGAGGAAGAGAGGGTCTGAGAATACTTTTAAACAGTAAAAATAATTGTAAGCCCAAGGGAGAGACTGCTTCTCTACTCTTCAATGTACCAAGATTCAAATTTAGGAGCTGCCTCACCCAGTATGGTCGTCATGGACCTTTGGTCTGCTGCACTGTCTCTGCAAACAGCCAAAGCTGAGGCTCTCATAGATAGAAGTACTGAGATGTTAGTGGAAGGGAAGCAGTTTGTCCCCATGCACTAGTTGTTTGCAACCAGCTGCTTTGTGATTGTTGCTGTGACTTAGCATACTGGTATTCATGTAAATTGGCAGTACCTTTCTCCCTGGCCTTACATTAAAAGGTTGGTGTAGAGAACCAAAATCTCAGAGTTTCTAGTGTGGGTTTCTTACCCTCATTCAACAAAAAGAATGGCTTGTTTTATTCTTCTTTTTTTAGGAAACAATCTTCCAAACTTAAACTGTTTCGATGTTTGGAACTGACTTTGCATAGCCTTAAGATTTAAGCCTCATTCCTCTGGTGACTGACAAGAAGTCTCTTGTCTGACAAGACTGACAAGAAGTCACTGGCAGTTTTGTGCCTCCCCATAAATATGCTAAGACCAGTGCAGAGCCCCTACACTACTAAGCTCTGTATGCATGAGGACCTTAGTGTGTACAAAGATTCCCAGTATACCTCCCTGCCTCTGCACTTTGCTTAGCTGTGAGAACAACATGTGCTACGTTCAACTACCTCTTTGCTGGCAGTGTTGGTAAATCTGTACAGCCATTATTTTATGTGTCTGCAACTGTTATTTTATGTGTCTTCAAGACCGAAGTACCTAGAGACCCTAATTAGTCTCTCAGGGGAAGAGATTCTCATGGATTTTGTAGCCAAAAGGGATCTTCAGCGGCACATTGCGATCTTCTGCATCACAGTTCAGAAGCTTTCACCAGCACTTCCCCTTTTTTAGCTCTTTGTAATTGAGACAGAACCTGACCTTTGTTTTATTTTGTTTTACATTAATAATTTCCTTTAGATAGTGGAGAATTCACTGCTTCTCTTTCTCACCCTCTCCCTTGACTATTTCCCCATAGCTAATTATCCTGAGTATTAAACACATGCACTGTGTTTGTAGTCTGAATTTATGTAGCTTCAGTTTCAAGCTGTTGGATCTTGTTACGCCTTCCTGTGTAGATTAAAGAACTCTCTGTAGTATCAGAAATCACCCCCCCAGAGGTACTTACAGACTGTGATTGTCACCTTTTAACCTTCCCTCTGATCTCCTAAGCTCATAAGTGATCAGAGTTGGTCTAGCTCTGTTCTCATTGAAGTGGGAGTTTTACTACAGACTACAATAGGAACAGAGTTCGACTTAATGCTGGATGCTTTGAAGATCTCGCCCAGAATTCATTAATATGGGAAAACAGAGGTTAAGGCAGAGACTGCTGGTAGAGGGTACAGCTCACTGATAAAGTGGTTTTCACAGCAAAGCAAACTGAGGGGATCTGTGTCCTCTCTAAACACCATCACTCTCCAAAAATAACTTCTCCCCAAACCTCCTGATCAGGCAGAAGAGACAAAATCATTCTTGCGTTTCCTTTCCAGTCTAATTAATTTCATATCTCCTTTTCTCACATATTCGCAGCCACTGATCACACTGGAAGGCAGCATCACATTCACGTTCTCTGTGGAAGGGATGAATACCATCACTGTTCAGGTCTCCGCAGGAAACACCATTCTGCAGGACACAAAGACTATTGCTGTGTATGGTGAGCCCTTCCCCCTTTATTTCATGTAGGAGTCTTCATAACAGCTAGAGAACCAGGATACCTGATGACAACATGCGCTCTTTACTCCAGGGTTATTGGAATGAGGTGCTGAGGTTGGTTCAAGTGGACTCAGGTTGTCAGCATAACAACATTGAAAGCAACTGACTGTCATTAGTCTGTACCACGTGCTGCCTGGATCATCTCAAAAACCTGACCTCCTTCCCAGAGGCTTCCTATGCTTGGCCTATCACTATATGTAACATCCAGCATGGTTGTCAAATGTTCTCGTCTTGCTAGCTGGTTTACCCCCTTTTGGCCAGTAGAGGCCTCTTAACTCATGAAAAAGCTGCTTGCTTTGAAAGCGGTGCTGTGTGCTGTTGTCCCATACAGAAATCTGCACTGGTTCAGCGTTGCATTCGGACTTTAGAAACAGGGCACACTGATGTGAGTACAGTTTAAAAAACACCAGGAATCCCAGTTTTAGACGTTTATAATAAACCTGTGATTACAGCTATGTGGGTGTATCTGTCTCTGCTAACAACAAGAGAAACCAAGGACTACATTTTCCAAAGCAAGTTCTTGTTCATTCTTCATCCCAGTCCTCTTCCTTTGAGCTGAGATTTCATGTGTCGGGGGAATGTCCATGAGTGAACAAGCACAGCCTCTATAACAGGGCTTTCAGAAGTCAAGATTAGGGTAACATTTCAATCATATTCCCAACATAACTCCTTTTCCAGTGCTGCTCATCCATTAAAGTAAAGATTTTCTGTTCTGTGACACTCTAGCAGTGAAACTTGCAGGTGGTCTATGCATCACCTGCAGACTGATAAAGCAGAAGAGAAATTGCAGTAGCTTTCCTTAGGTTCTGCCCATACCATGGGGACATTGCAACTTGTTTGACAGTGCAACTTGTTTGGCACTGAGGCATTTCACAGTTTTTGTTTGTCTCACCATCATGTCCTTGTACCTGCAGAGCAATTTCAGTCCCTCCGGTTATTGTTCTCTCCAAACTTGGATGACTACAACCCGGATATTCCAGAGTGGAGACGGGACATCAGTAGAGTAGTCAAGAGAGCTCTGGTGGAGGTAAGCAATGTGTATCAACTGCATTACTGTAGTCCTAATTTCTACTTTTCATTCACTTTAGGACTGAATCAGTTGCTCTCTTGAGGTCTCTTTGCATTTTCATTAACTATAAAAGTAAGCTAGTCAAATGTTTGAGGCAGATACCTACATTTTAGACAGGTGAAATTATCCCATCCTATGACAGTCCAACACTCAGAGTCAGCCTGCCCGTCTCCCCCTGCCCCCCCCCCCCCAAAAAAAAAAAAAAAAAGGAAAACAAACAGAAAACCTGTCTGGGTTGTTTCTGAGATTTTTTTTTCTTCAAGTTCCTCAAAAGACAGGAGGTAAAGAGGAAAAGAAAAAAGGAAAGAAAAAAAATAGAACATGTTTTTCTGGAGCTTGTTGTGTAATCTTTTGACTTGTTTATGTCCAAATCAAGTATTCAAGGATGCATTTATCTTCAGGATGAACTTTCCGAGTATAAACAACTCAATAAAACAAAATCAAGCCATGAAGTTAGGATTATAAAACCACAGTACCAAGGCCACATTCCACAGCATAGTGTTGAAACACAAAGTAGATTTTTATTATTTGACCTGAGTAAAAAAATAAAACAATAAAAACGGTAAAAGATATTTTTGATAGCTAATTACCCCTCTTTATATACCTAAATGATTCACCTTAAACAAGCCTTTGTGAGAAGTTCATGTAAAAACTAAAGAGGAAACCAATATATTTCTACAGCAGTTAAATACACTGTATAAAAATAAGTTTAATAACTAAATAATTCAATAGGAAATTATAACTGTGCTATAGAATTTTTACGAACTTTTATTAAAGGATTATGTTCTTACTAGAGTTCCATAGGCTAGGAGTAAAAATTCTGCATAAGAAATTATAGTTCGCTACTAAAAGGTAATCTTCTCTGTAAGTAGAGATAATTTCAGATTATCACAAAATAGAATATTTTGTGCTACAATCATAATCATTTCCTCACATGATTGATTTTGAGTCCTGTCTTCCACTTCCGATGAAGACAAGAATGAAATGAATAAATTAGCCAAAAAGCTTCCAGATAAACATATCATTCCCTGCCTCAGAAAATGAAGACCTCTTATGCAGTAGTTCTGTGGGGGTTTTTTTGTTTGTTTTTGTTTTTTTGACTTCTTAAACCAAACACTCATATACAAATAATGCCGATCCTGGCATCATGCAATACACAGAAAGACTATATGAGACCTTTATAGTGTTCAAATTTTTTTCTAGATCTCTATTGAAAAACAACAAGAAAATGTTTTTCCTGGATATGCAGTGCAGTGGAAGGGTTGTGTTCTCATTGCTCCTCATGGTATTCCTTGGTCTAGCCTTGTCAAGAAATACCCGCTGGCAGCAGTGACGTATGAGGGCTATAGAATTAGCTGATGAGGATTTTTTAATCAGAGTTTCATTGACTTTCTGTCCTTCCTCTGTCATTTTCTTCAACAAGCAGCTGTTTCAAGTCCTGGCTTCTGAACTTGGAGGAGGAAAAATCATAAGTCTTAGGTTGGGTTAGTGTCTAAGAGGATTCTGAGCTACATTATATAGGCAAACTTCTGTGCTGCATTCAGCTGTTATGGTCTGTTGCTATTGCTAGGGGCTTCTCCCCTTCCTTCTCCTCTGCCCCAAGATGACCTACTCAAGTCAGCATACGGAAATTTAACATTTAGATCACAAACTTGAAATGGAAATTATTTTATAACACAGAGAAGCAATGGAAGAAGACTCAGCAAACTGTCTTTCTCTTGGCCCACAAACTTTCTCAAAGAACAAGCAGCTCCTTTTCTGGACAAAAAAAGTCCACAATATAATTTTCTGATATCTCTGCTTCAGCAGCTACAACAAGTTAACAGACATGACCCTGGAAGTGATGCTAGTGGATTTTTGTTTTTTTTTCTGAATCTTGGTTAATGGTGTGTTTAAGAGAGTTTCGGATCCAACCTGGTCACTTGTTGCTTAAGATTTTTAACAAAAATGACCACACACACACACACACACACACACAAAAAAAAAAAAAAAGGTGAAAATTGTTAACTGTTTGATGCTACCTAAAAATAAACAAGCAAAAATCATTCCATGCTAACTTGGACATGAAGTATAAGAATTTCTTTGGATTGGGGGATTCATTTTCTTTTTCCTTGAGTCCTTCTACATAGTGTTTTTAAGTTCTGTTTTGGCTAATCACAACTGTAGAGTAAAATTCACCCCTTGTGCCTTATCCTTTAACATGCATTTTCTTACCATTGGCTGAATAACCTGAGGACTAGCTTACATTAGACAGGTAACTTCTACATGGCTAATTTTAGATAAACCTACCAGATATGGCTCTTATTTAGGAGCTCCTTTTATCAAGTCTTTTAGCATGTTAACATTAGGACCCTGTGTATTTACTCGAGAACGTGGTAATATAGCTTAGATTGGGTAATCATTAGTCTCTGACTTTATACCTGCACTGGATTTTAACAAGACCTTTCTTGTAGTACAAGCTATGCCCTACATAATTTGTAAAAGTACTGTGATGCCTTAGCAAAGAACTTGTTGGTATTCAGTGCCATTATCCCACTATTTATGTGTCTATTAACTGTCTGTGTATCAGGCAACAGGTATTTCAAGCAAGCATATTCTGGTCGCGCTGCTCCCTGGTTTGCCTACATCTGCTGAGCTCTTCATTTTACCGTATCAAGATGCCATGGGAGAAAATAAAAGAACAGCAGCAGACTTAGAACAGGTATTTTGTCTTATTTCTTGTAGAAATATTTATTTATGTATCTATGTATGTATGTATGTGCATTTTCCAAGACAGACTAATAACGGGATTTGGAGCTGTAGTTAGGAGTGGAAACTCGCATTTGAAATCCCTCAGTAATGGCAAATTGGCATCAATTTCTATGAGTTGATGTCCTCTTCCTGTACAAGTTTTATTCTACTTTGTGGAAGTAGGAAGAGAGCAGGATCTGGGAGATGATTCCTCCCAACATGTTCTGGAGTAGCCTCCAGAAGATGAAGTTTATGAGGCTGTCACGTCTGAAAAGAAACTGAGAGACAGAGCCTGGGTGCAGATGACAACTCCACTGACTTTAAGGAAACGGTTGGATGATCTTGCCTGTTCTCTCCATAGGGTCAGCTGTGCAGTTCAGCTACTCCGGTGAGGCTGAAGCAATCTATGGCAAAGGGGAGGACTGTATCTCCCCTTTGAAGACTGAAAGGGTCCTGCCTACAAGGTGGGCCTATCGTGATTATGATTAGATGTCAAAATACTGTGCTAGGGAAAAAAAAAAAGAAAAAAAGAAAATCTGTTTAGCTCTTAAATTATTACCCTAATTTCCAGAGGCAGAGATTATTATTAGCTCTGAGGGGGAGTACTGCTGCATCTCTGCCTCTCTGTACAGTGTGGCAGTGGCCCAAGCAGAGATACCACGTGTGGATATAACCTATATGAGCATGGTGCTGAACATGTCAGCAGTTCACAAATCTCAGCCTCGGTGTTATGTCTAAATCCTCAGTATTACTGGATGCTACTTCCTCCACTGGATGGCAGAAGGGGTTTAGCTTCTGTCTTTAGATTTGCCCCTCAAGTTATGGATGAGTAGAGTCTTCCCATCAGTAAATGTGTCAAAATTATTTTCCCATTCCTTTCATGCTTACTTTTTAATATCCTTTTCCTCAGCTTGACCTGTAATTCACTGTTGCAATTGCATCTTGCAGGGGTCTAAAGCCTTGTTAGCAAACTCAGCGATGGGCCTCAAACCACTAGGTCACCCATATATTTCTGCTTTCCCTTGCTCAGCATCCTCAGCCATCATCTTTTCTTGACAAATGACTTGTCTCTGCAATTTTCCTCCACCCATATAATAAACAAAAATGATGGAAATTTACTGCTCTGCAAAACCTTTCCTCCCCTTTCTCCTCCTTCCCCCTCCTCCCTTTCTCCCTTGCAAATTGGCAAAGAAGTCAGTCTATAAACCATCAAATTTACAGCTGACCTGCCTCCAACTGCTTACTGTATTCTGCCAGTTCCTTCCTCTCTCCTCGTCCCTCTCTTTCTTCCCCCATAAAAATGGAGTCTCTATGACGGTGAAGAAAGAAAGCCCTGACAGCACTGTCAAACCTGTTTTTATGGATGAGAAGAAATGTCATTTTAAGTTGGACTCCAGCAACTTTCCTGGCATCCTGCAGGGTCATCTACATGGTAATCTTGGAAGAAATTATTTACCCATTTGCAGCCATCTGTTTCTTAAGGACAAAGATCTTCACTGCTTCCATCAAGATTCCTCTTCCTTGTTTTTTCAGGAGAAAATGGCATTGTTTCTTGGGTGAGCTAACCTAAAGAAGCCCCCAAAAGGTGTTTTTCCCCTCAACTCTGAAGCACATTTTGGTACAGTTTCTGTTTTTCTATCCATTTGGACTCTAATCCTTCACTAGTCCCTTCCCAAAGTGTTTCAGAGCCCATTCAATAACGGCTGCCTGTGCCTAAAGTCACTGTGATGAGTCCTGGGAGCACATGTGTTTGCTGATGATACCTTAAATTGTTTCTTAGGTACTTCCCATATAGTATTCTCTCCTAGTAGGAACACAAATCTTCTGCTTTGTTTGTGAACAAGCAACAAGCTATTCAAAGCTGGTGAGTGAGCTGCTGTGTTTGCAGGTGCACACCCAAAGGAGTGATAGTTTTGTGTGAGTTGCGCAATTGGGACTGGAAATTGGGATTACACAGGAGCAAAACGAAAGCACAAATACTGAAAAGGAACAGGATTTCTCAAGGAGGTACTTAATTGTACTGCTTCATTTTTCCATGGTATATCACACGGGGAAGCTGCCCTCAAAACGTAAAGCTTGTGCTGAGTCCATCCAGAGACACTGTGTCAAAAAATTTCTGCCCTGGAAAACTTGTAGTTGGAATAAATCAGATGGAGATTTGAAAAATTAATGTTCCTAATCTGCAAAAGACCCTGTCTCAGAGGGGATTCTCAAAACCAAAGCTTGGCCAAACAGCACAGCAGTGTGTGGCACAAGGCTTGCATGCTGTAGGCCTCAGTTTATCAGGAGAATGAAGTATACTGTAGCCCTCTATTTCACTGCAGCCTCCAAAAGTCACTATATTTGCTTACAGTTTTATGGTATACGTTTGTTTGTACAGCCCTGCAACCGCCGTATTGACATGCCAGGTACAGGAACAGAGGTTGTAGACACTCTATGGGCTGTTGTTTGCTAGCACAGCAAAGCTGGGGGAGGCTGATGAACTGGGAGTTAATGACAGAAGCACTAGCAGATATACTTCAAACTACGTCACCCTATATCAAACCTCTGAAGTTTCTGCAGGCCGTTTTTCCAAGCTCCTCTGTGGTTTTTAGGAATGTAGTTTCCATTGACTTAAGAGGGAGCTAGATGTCCACCATCTGTGCAGGCCCTGAGTCTTAGTTCCTCATTTGTTGAAGACTGTAATACTGTCCTGTGACACTGGTAAGTCATTCTTTGGATGCAGAATTGTGGGGCTATGGAAGTATGTTAGTTGCCATGTGGACTTTATTAAGCTTGACAAATACGGTTTTCACTCACCTTTCTGCTAGGACAGTGCATTTGTGTCTCATGCTGTTATTGAGAGTGGGTGGTCAGATGATTAATGTCACTTTCTCCTTGAGCTGCTCTACTATTCTCATTCAAAGGCCCCAAATTCTTCTTCTTCTTTTTTTTTTTTTTTGGTGTATATATACAGTACTAATAGTTGTCATCTTTGTTTGCAGATTACATTTACAAATGTGAACTCTGCATTCCTAATACTTCCCATGAGAGGTGAATGTCCTTTTAAATCAGTCTAACTGCTTTTGACAACTAAAAAAAAATGGTAGTATGAGGTTGGGGAATTCTTCAATATGCAGTATGGTGCAATTCTATCTAGTATATAAACATAGTGTTCTTGAGGACCTCAGGTTACTTTGTCCAGTCTACTTTCTGTAGTCAGTGAAAGTTTTATTCACAACCTCATAAAAATGAAAAGGCCTTTTTGTCTTGCAGGATCCCAAAACATTTTGCATATGCAAAAAAATCTTTTATTCATGACCAGAATGTGACTTTTTTTCCTTATTTTTTTTTCACTTGATTCCACTGCTTCATTTCACAGCAACTTAGGGCAGACTATCAACCTGCTTAAAATATAGGAATAATTTGCAGTTGTAAAATGTGCTGCTTGATTTACATGTTGTCACTGCACCATCACTGAAGCAGTCCCCAGTTTTGCAAAAACAGCCACCCAGAATTACCACCACCACTTGGGATGGCATGGTGGTGTTACACCATCCTGATGGACACGTTTGATGAGTGTGATGGTTATAGAATTCCAATCTGCCAGCTTCTAAAGCACAGAATTTTTTTTCTCTTCAGTGAAAGACAAACCCCTAATTAGTGACATTAAAATTAATTCTTGAGTCATTTTTAGCACTAATCCAATTCATTCTGAATGTACAGTGGAAAGCTGTTCTTGTTCAAATTCAGCAGAAGGCAGTGGAACAAACACACAGTTACAAATCACACCTTTTATACTCAAATCTTTTCAGTGTATGAAGGAGGATCCTGAAGGAGATTCTGAGATTCTTCTTACCTACACATTTCATGAATTTTCATCTTTTTTTTTGTTTTTATTCTCTTCATTTTGTCAAACAGGAATTATGCCTAGGAATTAAGTGACATGAGATATAAGCAGAAGATGTAGGAGAATGTTAAAGAGATGTGTTCATATCAAGTAAAGGTTTCAGAGTTTTTATCTTTCTCTCTCAAGTTCTCCATTGGTGCCCTTTTATCCGGCCTATTCAAAATAACCATGTAAAAGCAGAACATGGAATAGCTGCAGTAGCAACTAACTAATTATATTTGAGGCCATTAATCTTCTCCTTTGAGAGAGCTATCAGCAGTGTAGCAAGCATGATGGAGTCCTTGGCAAACGGCAACACCAGTTGGTTCATAGCCAACTGATCAACATGTTATAGCTGTGGACAGTACTTGTAGCTGGCCAAAGGAAAGGGAAATAGCATGGACGAATGAATATCAAATAAGCAGTGCTGAACTAGGGAGATGCAATACCTCACGGCAGGCAGTCAGGAATCTAGTTCAATCCATCCTTTTATATGTGTTAGGCTTATTTCCTTAATGCAGATCTAGTTTCACTTGCATCTTTTATCATTATTTACATCTTTTTCTCACCTGCCCTCTTAAACATTAATTTTTAGCATGTTTACTTTCTTTTGCCTTTTTTCTCTATTGAATTTCAGATTTTCCCATCACTGAAATGTCTAGCAACAAGAGCATGAATTTACTCAGATATCTCTGGATACCTGTGGCAGTTTGAATTTACTTAGCAGTTTTCATTAAAGAATCACAAGAAATTCCCGACCCTATAAGTCAGTAGAGGGTAGAGAGATTATGTTCTTTTCAATGCTAAGTCAAGTGAGCTTCAGAAGCTTCACATGAAGTAACCAAGGTTATGTAGAGTGAGTGGAATAAAGTAATGCACAGTTGTCCCAACTCCTGATTCACTTTTGCAATACTAGTTCAAGTTGCTTCCTTCCAATCAATGTGTATAATTCTTTCCTTAGTTGTTTATTGATTTACCCAATGAGTTGAATAGAAGTGTAGCACTCATTAGTTGAGATCCCTACACAGTATCTATAAAGTTAATCTAGATTCTTAGCTGGTACATGCAGGCATAGTTGAATCACATTCAATTAGTCTAAACCAATTTACACCAGCAGTTTCAAAATTCAATAAAGATATGGGGAAATGCCCTTCTGGGTGATATTTTGTTTCTAAGAACACAAGATTCTTTCATAGTCCTAATTCTGACAAAATGCTAAAAGAAGCCAAATTAATTTTTGTTTTGTTCTGGTTTTAAATTGGAATTTTTTTCCTCACAAATTGTCTTTCATTATTATTCATTATGTGTCCTTTGATGAAAAAATGATACATGAAGAATGGTTTCTATTACTGAATTATTTTTGCACATCATGCTTAATTCTGCAAATGAAGCAGATAAAGTCAATGAGGCTCAGTTAAGGACCAAAACTAATTCTGAAAGCTAATTATTTTCATAAGAGAGACTCTTCAAGACTATAAATTAGGAGGGTGCTATTCTAAGAAGTTTCATCTTCAGTTTAGTTAGTTGCATGTCTCAGAATGTGAGATGAGTGTGGACACTTCTGAGGCCAACCTGTTCCTCAGCTCAAGGTCCAGCTGTTCAACTAGCATTATGCAGATATTTATGAAATAGGCAAGAGTACTTCGATGTGTCCTCCTCTTCGTTTTAGAAAAAAAAAAATCCATCTACTTTAGTGGTTTGAGTATAGGCGTAAAGGAGGGCACATGATTTTTTCTCTCTCAAACCCTTTTTCTTACCCTCAGCAGCAGTCAGATCAGCCTTCGTATGGAGATTTGCATCAAGCACGTTTTGTTAAGGTTGTAAATAAATCATGCGAGAGTCAGAACCACTCCTAGGCTAAAGTCTATACACTTGTGATTCTCAGGGCTAGATGTAAACTTGCTAGAATAAGAAAGGCTGAAAACCCACTTTTCCAGTCTCAAGGTGATTGCCCTGAGTGCTCTGTAGTTCACAGATCCTGTTTGGGCCATTGGAGGAGGCTGAGATAAACATTATCAGGACCAGCTTACTCTGGAGGGGATCCAATCCCAATGCGAGCTTGGTACTTAACTGTTTGTGACTTTCTGCTTAACCTCAGATACTGAAGGTTTATAAACCATTGTTTACGGCTTATATTTCTGATCATTTCTAGAAGCACAGATATGCATTTGTCATTTCTTTCTCTTTTCTACAGTGTGCACTGTGTGTATTTCTGTTCCTAAGAGAACCTGACTTTGCATGGAAAGAAATAAGAAAACATTGTACCACAAAACATTTTCAAAACATCTCTGAATGTTTTTCCCTTAGAAATGGATGTCAGGAATTTTAAGAGCTGCCTGCTCTTAAACAAGGCA
>NW_010582994.1:376647-408893 GCF_000705375.1 Tinamus guttatus
GGAAAACCCCATTCAAAAAGCTGTGGACCAAGGAAATATGCTGTGTGCTCTGAGCAGCATGAACAGCCACAGCCTGCTTTGACTCTTTCTGTATAATGCTGGAACTGAGAATGACATTTCAGGTTTCTGGTGAAATGCGGATGATTGCAGACTGGAGCCTGGTCTCAGCTCCTCGTTCATGATCAGGTACTACAGCAATACAGTAGTAATAAATGTCTTGTGACTGCTTCTCTCTGCCTTTCTTCATTTTACCTACTCTTTTATTTCCTCTACCCTTTCTAGTAGTCCCTTTCACCCTACTTCTGCTGTACTAAATGAGTGTGATCTAACAAACCTATAGAAGTTAACAACACATTTCACCCCTTTTTTTCTAAACTTATTCTAACTTCAAAGTTGTCCTAGATTTGAGTGGAGGGGGTGGACCATGTGACTTCCCAAACTCCATTGCAAACTAAATTATTCCGATTCTAATGTGTTAGGGTTTCAAACCAAGTTTTGACTTATCTAGGAAATGACTATGTAATGGAGGTCAGGATCCATACCCTCATTTCACACAGGCGCTCACCCCTTTGGAAGCCATACGTAAAGCTCAGGTCACTGCTCCAGTTACACTGTGTCAGGAAAGACAGAGAAGTTGAAAACCAAAGCCAGGAAATGTTTCAAGCGGAAAAGGATCAGGTTTAGTAAGTCATATTTGCTTGGTCTCAGCTGATATCAGAGTAATTTTGAAGCAGTTGTTATCACTGGACCAGCCAGCAATATTGGTTGAACTTACCCTGACACTCTCAGCACGGCTTTCGAAGGCTGCCCTGGCACCTCGCAGCTGTAACCATGGTCCATGCTCTTGCTGTACCTCTGTGCTTATCTCATACTGCCTTTCTCTGGGTTCTTCTGTTCTCCCGTTTTTTGCCTACATCCTCCATAAAACCAATCTGAGATCCTGGATTGTAGTAGGTGCTGCATTCACAGTTGCATGTCCTGTATTAAGCCAGTCCATGTACAGAGGGTATCACATGTGGTTCTGCCTCTGCCATTTCCCTGACCATGGTGCAGCCATCACAGTGGGGTAGAGGACGATGCGATGTGTTTGGCTCTTCTCTTCAGTTTGCTGTCATGTCATTGATTTTTTTTTCAATAGGCTTAGCTGCCCCTGCAGTATTCAAATCTCAGAGCACAAAGCACAAACTTAATTCCTACAGGACTATGGAGGAGAGTTGTTGAATCATATTTAGGGCAGGAAAAGGCCTGGATGATGTCTCTCCCTTCACTTCTGTAAGCCACTAGTGTATCTCATTTGCAGCATATCCATCAGCATCTGTTGCTCCAGTTTTAGTGATGAGGTGCTCCGTCTTAGCTATTAATATGCCGAAGTTCTTAGAGGGATATAATTTGCTTCCCATGCTTTCTTCGTGTATTGCACAGCTTTGTGTCACCATCCCTGCTGCTCTGAGCTCAGCAGATGGATCTTTGTAAGCAGGTGGTATTTATTCTTGCTCTTGGAAGAAATATATTTATAGCTCATTCTGGCATCCATAAAAAAAAAAGGCAAACTTAAGAGATATATTAAAAATATAAATAAAATGCCTCTAAGACTTATTGCCAAATTGAGATTGGACCAAAGGCACCTATTCAAGTGATCAGGAGCCAGAAATGAAGTGTACAAGCCAAGAGTATTGAAAGAACCATTAAGAATGTTAAAAAAATAAAAGAGGCAGATAAATCTCATACTGTGATGAATGATAGTCAGGGAACATCTAATCATATCTGGGTAGCATTCACTGAAATAACTCGAGCAGACAAAAACGAAGAACATGAAAAAGATGGTGTAAAAATTATTGGAATGTTCTTTTTTTCTGACACTTTTTCATTAATCTTCAGGAAGGAATAAGGATTTACTTAAACCAAATTAAATTAAGTAGTGAGCACCAGTGTACGGTTCCTCTTGAGCTTTTGAGCTTGATATGGCTGTAAAAACACATTTTCAGGAACTGCATATTAAGGGAGACTGACTTTTTTTTTCAGTTTTCCAACCACCTCTCCCTAATAACCTAACACTCAAAACAGTGGATATGTTGAAGGGGAAAATTGTTCACCACTGTAAGAAGAGGAAAAAAAAAGACATATCTACAGAATGAACATACGAAATACAGCTATTTGTCAATAGCTTGTCTACAAGATTTCATTCGTTGATATAGCTGTCTGGATCTTTGCTTTTAATAGCAAACTGCCTAGAACTTTTGGGGCATGCTTGAGAGTGATATGGAGAGAGTGGCCCAGTGTGCATATGGCAAACTGTCTTAAGAAAAGGTTGCTTATCAACAGATTGGACCAGAGCCTGACTTTGTTACTATACGAACACAGATTTTATGTGATATCATCTCAGGAAATGCTCATCTTTTTTTCTTGGTTTATTTAAGGAGTAATAGCCTGCTTCATTTTTGTTCAAACTCTAATGCTGTCATCAGAGTTTTGCCAGGATAACCTATAGATCTAAAAAATAAATGCAACATGCACTTTAATCCAAATGCACTGGGTAGTCAGTCAACAGTATAGATGTTTTCAGACTTGAGGGTTAGGTGTGTGCTTAAGGATTAGGAAGCAGGTAGCTTGAAACCCAGGGTTGGATTAAATGAAGCTTGGTTTTAGGACTTGAAATTTCAGTTCAAGCTGGGATAAGTATTTAAACTCTATATTCTGGTCCAGGCATATCATATGTGATGTGAACGTGCCTTAAAATCATAAAGCTGGCCATTCAGTGGACAAGAAGTCATTTATTCTGAACAGATGTTTGTTAATGATTGATACACCTCTCTCTGCTTGAGGCCTAAATGCAGTTCATGGATGTGCTATTACTGATCCTGCAGGCACTTGCACGCTCTAATCATGTTCCTTTAGGGTTTTATGCACATACCTTATTGGGCTGCTGCACAGATGCATCTTGTTGATATAAATGATTTCTAACCCTTCATAAACTACTCTGGATATAGTAGTGGCAGATGTGCACAGCTGCACAGCCCCTCTCCTTATAAGCTGATAGCAATTTGTGCTCTGAAAGTCTGTGAATGCCTCGTGCTCTGCAAAACCTTTGCTTTGTGGACAGCTCCACTTCCTACCCACCTTTTGGCAGTTTAAAGCAAGAGCAAAGAAACAAATGCCTTTTTTCTTTTTTTTTCTTTCAGATTTCAGAAAGAATGATCCAGAAACTGAACCAAAATTTGGTCCATTTTGACCTTAAGCCAGGGGTTCGAATCCTTGTCCATGCTGCTCATTTAACAGCAGGTCAGTATCCTGAGTGCATCCTCTCTGTTCGCCTGCAGTGCCATCAGCAGCACAGACCTTGATGGTAGCATTAGCTATTAGCCATTAGCTATTAGCCATTAGCTAGCAGGGGCACTCTAAGCACTTCTTGTTCCCATGACACAGTAACAACTCTGTGTAGGGACCTATACCTCTGTGTAGGTGGCCACTCCACCTCACTTTTCTTTGTCATGCTAAAAAGTATAGTGGCATTTACATTTAGTCCTTTTGTTTGCTTGATGCGGGAAGATCTGGCTGTTCTTGTTGGAAATGTGACATGAGTAGCAGGGGAAGTGTGTGGTATTCTTGGCTGTCTCTGAAATATTAAACAGCTAGGCAGCACTGTGACATATTCAGCCTGGATCATACATAGGGTGCAAAGGTTATTGGTTAGTACTGGATTCTGAGGTCACTAAAAATCCAGAGAAACTGCATAATTCAGAAGTTGTTTAGCAGTCTAAAAGAACACACAAACACACATGCACACAATTTTGTGCAAACACTCATGCCTAGGCTGTTTGGCCTTTAACTAAACCTGTCTCCAAATGAACAATCTGCAATGTCCTCTCTCTCTATTTGGTATTGTTAAACCTTCTTTTCATGGTACAGGCCCTGTTTAACTCTTGCAGGAGAAGGAACAGCCATATGCATGATCAGGATTCTTGCGAATTCATTTATCCTGTAGGTGCTAATAATGCTGATCAACTGGTCTCACCTTCTTTTGCTAATGCACAAAACAGCTTCAGTTTGCTGCGCGTAAAAAGCTTTTTGTAGTATGAACAGGTATGCTCGTGTTGGTGTCAGCCCATGCTGACCTGTCTATAGAGGAAAGGAAGAAGGGATTGCTATGAAAGAATGGAGTATAACTGCATTTAACTAAGGCTAAAAGAAAGCCTTGGTGTTTGTGGGATTTCATATTTCCTAAACAGAATATCTGCCTAGGAATATTGCTGTATGCTTCTACTTTTCATTAAATAAAACAGACAATCATATGCTTTTAGATATGTTCGGACCAAAAGCACATAAAAGCAGAGGTACGGTATAGCTGGTTAATCTCTAAAGAAAAGAAAAAAAAGTTTGGGGCAAATTTAAGCTTGCCTTAGTGTTTTTCTTTTGTAGATTGTATAAAATTAATGATAAGCAGGTATTGCATCATAATTTCATGACTTTGCATTTAAGATTTGAATTCATATGTATTTTACATAAATGTTCTCATCTATGAAACAATCTTTGGCTTTGGTTTTCAAAAATGACCCCTTATTTAGTACGTTGAAGGAATTTCATTTTTCAGAAAACGCTTCATGGCTGTCTCAGGGAAGGAGGCTATTTGATACAGATTAATTTGAGCTTCAATTGTGGAGTTACCTGAAATTGCTCATTGCTTTTGAAATTTGTTTCTGTGTATTTACTGTGCTCACGGTTGTTTTGCCTTTTGAGTAGTTTATTAAAGTAAAGGTCAAATCCTGAAAGAGTATTTGGAACTGATTTCTCTGGCCCTGGAGATTTTGTAGGCTTCTTCTAATAAACTATAGCTAGGAAAAATCTCATTGGATCTAATGGGGGGAAAGGTTCATCTTTATCTCTTTCTACTTGAAGGGACATTCCTGGTTTTATGTAGTGGAAAGAGATGATGGTTAAATCTCCAGCCCTGCCTTTAATGCAGGATCCAGGCGTCGTTCTACGTGCAGGACAGAAACCTCTGCAGAAGAACTCTGGGCACGAGGCTGAGGGAGAGACGGGAGCTCCCAGCCGCTCAGCCCATGCTCTGTTATGGATAAAAGCCGGTTAGCTCCAGTCCCACAGCCAGATATTTAGCAGAGATGCTACAGCATTTTTCCTGGGCTACTAAACCTTGTGTTCTGCACTGTGTGAGCTGAAAGCCAGGACTTGTGTGACATGTCACCATGCTGAAGGACTATCTGGCTTCTGGGCTCCTACTGGCCTGCTTCTTGCTAGCTCACACTGGAGCAGAGGATGCTCAGCTCAGACACACTGTACAAAGATACTGTCTTTCTGCCTATTTAGGCAGAAATTATTTTTCTGCCTATTATTTGTATTTCCTGACACACCAGGAATGACTGCTTTCTGTCTGTAGAAGATACAAACAGTCATTTGTCCTGCAAGGTAGACTGTTGTTCTCTTCTAAGCTGCTGGAGGGACGTGAGTGATTACTATAACCAGTGTCTATAGGAACACTGCAGGATTTTGTCTCATGCAGAAATATGTGTAAGAATGCAAAATGACCCTAGGCTGCCAAGCTAGATATTTAAAAAGTCCAGGCAGCAGCTAGTGTGAAGTCTTGAGGGGGTATTGTTCCTTACAAAGCTGCAGAGGGCATGACTCAATTTCTTGTATATAGGGCCCTGAAAGGCCCTATTTCATGACATCAGAGTTTGGGAATAGTTTAGAATTTGACTAAATGCCAAAAGAGAGATTTAGTTTGCTGCTGAATGCTATTGTTTGGGTTGTCAAGGAAGAAAAAGGATTCTCCATTTGAATTCCAGTCCCTTAAATTTTCTAAAAAGTGCGGGGAAGGCTGGAAGTGGTACACACAAGCCAGCACCAGAAGCAGTCCCTAAATCCAGATGATTTAGCAGGGACACTGCTCCCCAGTCTGCAGCATCCCTTCTGCTCTCAGCCTCTTCATGTCAGCTCCGTGTTAAGCTCAGCACATATGTGTTTGTGTCTGGGCGCACACATATATACATAGGCCTATGAGTGTGTTCCTGTGGCTCAATGCATGTGTATTTTCCTCCCTGTTTATGTGCCAGGTCAGGCACAGTGGAAAGTTCTGCAGCAGGAGAGCCCCACGGAACAGGAGTGTCGGTTGTCTAAAGTGACCTGGTGTGGGTATTAGGCAGAACTACAGCAATGAGCCAGGCTTTGTGAGCGGGTTGTACGTGACCATGTGCACTTTCCTTGCAATACAGGACAATGGCAGTTAGTGAACTCAGCACATTTCACACCTCTGTCATTTTTGTTCTGGCCACACTGGAGAAGGAAAAAAAAAAATAGTAGCAATTGTGGACAATACATTGCAATCCATTCTTCGTGTTTATTTCCTCTTCTCAGAAAACAAACAATGTCCCCAGCCCCGCAAACAATAATCCCAACTCTGTGGCCTAATAAAATATGTTGATATTCCTTGAAAAATAGTTAAAGACCTGCTTATTACCAGACTCTTAGCACAGCGTTATAACAAGAACATTGAGTGAAGCTGAGCCTGGAACAGTCAGAGAGTTGCTTTGCCATTACACACAACCAGAAATATCCACAAAAAAAAAATGGATGCAAAGGACCCAGAGCAGAGACATGTGAAGAATTCATAATAATCACTCATTTCTCCCCTATTCCTTAGCTTCCTGAGGGTAGACTGCTTGATGGGTGTAGAAGGAGTTTTTTTTCACTTCTCTCTGCAAACTTTATCAGACTTGGTGGGACTGCTCAGGGAAAGTGTGTGCATGTGTGGTATGTCCATGAGTGCACGTGTAAGCGTGTGCTTGTGTTGTGCATGTTTTCTGTGTTTGCTGGCTATGTTTTAGAGAGGTTTGTTCAGTGCATGTGTACAAGGCCAAGAGGGAGAGGAGGCACGTGTGGCACCGGTTCAGTTGAACTGAACCGTCTTGCAAACCTATGGTTTGCTCTGTGGGTATCACCAGATAAAGACAACCAGCAAGGACGTCTACAGAATGTTCTAGTAGTGTCTGTATGATTGTGTCTCTCCATGCACTGCAGAGATTGTTGGATCTCTGTATGTCCCTCTGTGGATGCTGAATATCTGCACATATGAGTGACGGAGATTGTATTTAATATAATTTACTTACTAATTCTGGGAACACCATAGCCTCCAGGGTTATGAGAGATGAGATTTTTTTTTTTTTTTTTTTTTTTTTTGCAAGGAGCTATGAGAAGGAGCTTCACAAATCTCTGTGAGCAGTACAGGGAGAATTTCTTTGTTTGTTAGATTAGTCTGTCTTTTTTAATATAACCCTGTGCTCTTCCTTCCATCAAAACATGTGGGAGACAGGACAACAGAGAAGAGAAAGAGGAGGTTTGTATTCAAAAGAGTGAGAAAATAAGTGAAGAAGAAACTGCAAATGTGGGAGGTGTTGAGAAGTGATTGCCTTGATAAGGCATGGATGCTGAGGCAGTGTCTGAGGTGGGAGCTGGGCTTCTCCTAGGAAGGAAGAGGACTGAGCAGAGGGGTCCAGGATACTCCAAAAAGTCCAATTCTGATACCCAAGTGATCTCACTTGCAACTACTTTAGGTAACTACCTGCAACATGAGAGCGTGTTTGAGATATTTCTCTCATACCTGGCCAGATCTCTAGAAAGCAAGCTATGAGTTTTCACATCAAGCAGTGAAGGATCACAAGTGATGTCAGTCCAGGCTTCTCCTCACTTGGATTAGGGCAGGAGAAGAGTCAGGGAGATGAGTCGACAGGTCTTTTATAAATGTCGAAGGAGAAAATGTGCTGGTTTTGGAGAAAGTGCCTTTCACTCGAGGCAGGGAGGTGGCTCTAACGTTCTCCCCATCTCTTGCAGCTCCCCTGGTGGACCTCACTCCTCAGCTATGCTGATGCTCCTGTCCGTGGTTTTTGTGGGACTAGCTGTGTTTGTAATTTACAAGTTCAAAAGGTATGACCCTTTCTGGGCCATTTCCCTCTCCACATTTTCATCTTTCACTGAGCTGCCTGGGTTTTGTGTTGTTGGATTTTCTTTTTCTCGGTGATTCGTTTCTTGGTTTGTGAAAGGCTAATGCTACATCATCTGCCAGAGTACCCCACAATGATGGTTTCTGTTAATGTTTTAGGAAGATTCCTGGCCTTAATATATATGCACAGATGCAGAATGAAAAAGATCAAGAGATGGTCAGTCCAGTCAGTCAGAGGGAAAGCATACCTAATGTCCCTCAAAGTGAGCTGATGAGCCCTGAGCAACTAGTAGAGGAGAAGTTGGATATCCAGCCCATAGGTAAATAACTTGCAGCATCCTGCAGCTGGTCAGCCTATGACTTATAACTGGCTAACCCTTTTCTAAACCTCCCCCTTCCTCATCTCCCTGCTCACTCCTCTCCAGTCTTCTTCTGCTGCAGTGTTAGTTTTGCTACAGGAAACCTTGCTAACTCTCCCCTCTCCCTCACTGCTATGTGATGACAGGGAGAAAAACAACTTTAGTCTTTTCCCCTTTCCTAGTTGCTCTGTGTAGATCCCCTCCTCTTCTCAAAAACGCTATACTCCTGCTTCACTTAATTTGCGCTATGAGAGGATTTAATTTATTGTGCTGGGGCTGGTGTAACCGTGTGGTTAAACCCCACACCTGAGTCCTGTCCAGGAGACCCTTCACCACCCTCACCTGGAACATGGAGGTGAGCAGGTGATTCGGTAAGTCAGATCTACGAGCTGAATATTGTTTGATGCTTTCACTGTGCTCTGCCAAACCCTGCTGCCCACAGCAAGGCTAGCCTGGCTGATTCTCAGGGAAGCAAAGCAGACCTGGGGATCTCTGCACTAGACAGCTGGGTTTGCCCGCGGGCTGATTTCTTCCACCGGCCTCTGTGGAAATTTGTAAGGCAGGAGCCTTGCAGGAGCTAGAGTGAACAGGCTTGGAGCAAGCACCCTGGATCTGTTGTACTTTTGTTCATGCTTGTATGATTGTTGTTATCCTCACTACAGTAGCACCAGGGTTGTTGAAGTGGAACAGGGACATGTCTGTCTGGGGACATGTGCTAGTAAAGCCAGATTGCTCTGGCTTTGCTCAGCTCCACTTTTGAGGTGACAGTTCTGCAGACCCCAAGCAGAGGAGCAGCACCTTCCTGCAAAGAAATTTAGGTTTATAACTGTTTTGGCTTAGGCACAAACAAGGCTTTGTCTTAACTGAGATGTCTTAGCTGTACAGCTTCATCTCATCTGAGAATGTCCCTAAATTGTAAGATTCCTTCCTGAAGCAGGCTTGGTGCGTAGTAGCTACTGCAGAGAAGGAATAAGGGGAAGGGTGATTAAACAAGGGAATGTGATATGATAAACTTGCAAAACAACCTGGGAAAAAAAAAAAAAAAAAAGGTCTCTTGAAACTCATGTCCAAGTTGGAAGCATTTCCCCACTGCCATCTGTGCTGCTCTCTCCTTACCTGCTCACCAAGGAGAGACCAGGTAGCTATTAAAAGGTTTTTAGCAAGTATTCATCAGTACACAGGGTTGCACAACCCTGCTTAGAAACAGAGGATGGAGTGAGGGGTCCAACCTTCCCATGTGGTGTTCCCCATACAGAGCAACCCCAGGCCACAGTCCAGAGCCCAAGGAAAGGAAATGCAACCAAGGTAGTCTGGACAGAGGACTTCCAAAAGGCTTGTGGATCACCAAGAGGTTTCAAGCAAAGACCCGGAGCGGTGGGTCCTAAATTTTAAACTTTAAAAATTCTTTTTTTGTTGTTGTTTTATTTTTTTTTTATTCCCCAGAAGTCTCCAAGGCAAAATTAATGCAAGATACTAAGGGAGAAACACCCAGTTTCAGGCCTTAAAAGGCATTTTCCCAGAATTAGATGGGCTTTGAGCTTCCCAAGGAGTAGAATGATCACAGTTCAGACTGACCAAAAGGATGTGGAAAGGGCATTGTAACTGGTCACATAGATTGAGGTGACAACAGTTGGTCACCTGCTAGGCCCACTCAGGGTAGCTTCGGAACAGCTCTCACTAGTGCCGGGAACTAGTTAGACCCCTTGAAACCTGTAGATGTAAATGGTCTGTTTTTGTGGAGAGGCTGACTCCTCTCCACAGCTATTCTGACTTTATGCAGTAACCATTATTTTGTGGGTTTCTCAGCTCTACCCTGTCCAGCAGGACACTGTATTGAACGAGAAATTGATTTTTAATATTTTCCTTAGTTTACCTCTGTAACTGCACTAGCAAGCTCAAAAGGTGAATATGTAGATAGACTCAGTTCACAATTACGAGGAATCAGTCCAACAAATCCCCTAAGAGTGTTTCCCCACCGTAGTAGTAAGAAAAATGAGGAAACTGAATTGACAAAATGAAAAGGTCTGAACCTAGGTGTGAGGAGATCAGAAAAATGCTAGGGCTGCTCAAACTCCTGTGCAACTACCTCATCTGTTTCTGAAGTCAGCAATCTCTTTTTTTAATGAATTTTGTTTCCTGAGGAAAAACAAAGACTGTAATTGGGTGTTTCTCTTTTGTATGCTTGTTCAAAAGCCAGGTTTCTCACCCCTTTGACTAACATTCAGGGACCCTTGGAATCTAAATGAAGGTTGCTGAATGATTTTGTTTTCTCTCCAAACCCTGGCAGCACAAAACACAATTTCAGTATTCTGGATGTGAACAGTTCAGGTCCTTCTTTTGCAACGGCAAAGCTTAAGGTGATTTGTGAAATCTCTGGTACTTTATCATGGCAAATGAGTTGCACATTTCCTCTGAGGAGCTCATCCCCTCCTTCCTTTCACCCCTCTGCTCTGGCGTCTCCCCGCGCTGTTCAACACGGGTGAATCAGCTTCATTAGCAAAAGAACAGGACATCACCTTCTGTGTTTTGAATATCAAGAAAACATTTCTGGGAAGAACGTGTCATTCTGGAACAGTTGAATCCCAAAGGCCAGCGGGGTGATACCTCCAAGCGTCTCCTTCCCTCCTTCCCAGGCTAAACACATTTGCTATTTACTGACTCTCTTATTTTATTCTTTTTTTTTTTTTTCTGCCACAGGAAGTATTTCCACAGCTGCTGAGCCCCAGAGCACAAAAGAAATCCCTACCTATGTAAATGGTTGAATTGAGGACACCAGTATATATGTATATCTTAAAAAAAAAAAAAAAAAAAAAAAAAAGAGAGAGAGAGCGCTCACTGCATTTGGACTTTTTAATTCTTCAGATGACAAAGGGTTTTTAGCTTTAAGCCTGTGCATGTGGACATTATCCCAGACCATAGTGGAACTGCATTGTACAGGTGTTCAATTTTAGTGGGAGCTGGGAGGGGGGAAACGATACCACTACTCACCCCTGTGGCTCTTGCCCTCACCCCTCCACTTCTCTTTTTTCTTATCTGTCTCTAATTTGTAGGAAATTCATAATTGATATAGGCCAAGAATATGCATGGGGGTGTCTTCTTTACAGAGAGGGTGGGCTGGGATTTTGGGGAGGATCAGGGGAGTCGAGAGGGGGTTATAGACTTAACTGCTCTTTTAGCACTTTGGGCTGGGGGAGGACTAGCCGCCCCAGCAGACTTTCATAGCAAATCACACTGGAGTTTAAAGGCACTGAAAATATCCCTGGGCCAGTTTGGTTTATGTCTTTGGTTCGACTCTGCCCTTCCTTCCTCAAGCTGCAGCTGCCGCTCCCAGGCCGCGCGGAGGCCAAGGGGGCCCACGGGCCATCCCGGCCCTAGGCAGCCTCCTAGGTCCTGAGCAGGTACCCCCTGGTAGCCCTGGTAGCTCCCCGGCAGGTCCCCCCTGGTAGCACTGCTCAGGTGAGCCCTTCTGCTCCCGACCTTGGGCTCAATGAGCAGCGTGCACCACAGGCCGGGAGCTCTGTCTGCGCTGAGCCCTGAGGAGGTTATTGCCAGCATGAACTTACACTGCACTTCGTACCAGCCTCACACCTTGCGTTTTGACTAAGGGAAAGCCCTAGCCACATCCTCAGTGGCTTTTAGTGCTGATGTTTGGATTTGTCTGGGGAAATTCTGAGAGATCTCTGCCCTTTGGGAGTCACCTCAAGGCCTGTTTGTTTCTGCAGGACGTCTAGGCCACAGAATAGGGAGCAAGGAAAAATTTACATATGCTTTCTTGGCAAACCCCCTTGGTCACAGACATGGAACTACTGCCGTTCTGGGTAGAGAAGGGGAGAATAAAGCAGGAGTTGTGCTGAGCCTGCCCGTGTGCCCGCCGAGCCGCCCGCCACAGGACTGTCCTGTACGAGGCTTGGTTTCTTATCGCTCACGTACCCTTGCGTTTTACACTGCACGTGCGTGTAGACGGTGTGGGGCAGGAGGCAGCCTCACCATAACTTGGGGTATCGGCTGAATCCGAACCACGGGTCTTTCACAGGTCTTGAGGTCCAACCCTACTCAGGTAAACGGAGCATGAGGATTTAGGCCTGAGGTGCAAGGAGATAAAGATAGTAACTGAAATGCATTCACTAAGCTGCATGGAGCACAGGCAAGTAGAGCCTGGTTTCTGATGAGCGTAGCACGCACAGGAAGGCTGTCCGATTCTCCATGCACAGGTGTTTTGGTCGAAAGTTTTTGCATGTGGTAGCCTGAGCCAAAGGCAGGAGACAACGGCATTGTTGGGACAGCCTGAAATCCCAAGGGGAAAGGGAAAGTTTTGTGTTTCTCTCCCATAAATTGGAGATGGAGCCTGACCAACCTCACTGGTGGCAAAGAAAAAGAAGTGATACTGAATTCAAGGACATTAGGCCTGTGGTTGAACGGACAACCACACAACAGTCCTCTCCCTTTTCTGTGGGCTCTCTGGAGGCAGGTAGAAGTGTAGCAATTCATATGGCTTTGCTATTGTGTTTGCAACTACAGCTTTATGAAAGATGGGAAAGTTTCTGGTAGCAACTGTATAATACTCCCCACAGAAGTCCAACATTAGCCAACTTATTTTTATAGTAAGTCAATCAAAAAGTTTTCTTATAGTGTTGGAACTATTTCTAATTTTAAAATTACTTTTTTTGATGTACTTTTTCATCTTATTTTTCCCCTTCGTTAAAGACAACGTAGTGTAATGTATAATTGCTATTGTTTATTGCTTTTACAGTCATATTTATTAAACAGATTATGTCTCTAAATGAAGGCTCGTGTTTTTGTTGCTCATTTTAGTTCTATGTCCCTGACTGGGATCACTGAAGATATTAACATGGTTGGAAGAGAATACACTCAAAGAGAAAGGGATATTCAGCAGCATGGGAGTGGAAAGGGTGGTAATGATGCGATTCTGAGAAAGTACGCTGCTTGGAATGGCGAGACTGATATGCAGAAGTGAAATACTGGTTTTAGGGCGTCCGAAGAGGCCAACATGAGCATCTCCTGGCACATGCTGTACCCGTTCCCTACCCATGTTTACCCTTCTGCACACATTTTCACACATGCCATTAAAGATTCGTTTTAAAAAATGACATTTTGAGTAGGAGGAATTCAAACCATCTTGCCAACATTGATGAAGAAAGGTTTGAATTATTCTTGTTACGGATTAACCAAGTTTTACATGTGAAGAAAATGAAGCCTGGGAAGGTCCAGTCATTTTGCCAGGTGTCAAATAGATACAAACTTCTAGAAAAAAAAATCTAGTTTTTTACTTTTCAAGCCAGGATGTAACCAGCAGATCATTCTGCCTTTTAAACCTGGCTTCTAATTTAGTCCTGCAGCCTTTTTCTACCTCTGCCATATATTTACATGTGCACATAAATAGGCAAAGATTTGGGGTTCAGGCTCTACTGATAATACATAAATTACATGTAAAGTCCAGAGATGGGATGATTCCTTATTGGACGAGTGTGGCTTCCCCATCTTGGATAAATTCCAGCCCTAAATCTTAGAAGAAAATATTCCAGCCTTTCTTTATCTGCTGCTCAGGTTCGATGAACCATCAGTGCAGTGACCATGATGGACCACAGTGCAGGTGACTCTTTGAGATTTGTGTATAGATGTAATCTGCTCTTGTAGCAGAATTGAGAGGCATCTGTTCTAGTGATAACAGGAAATATGGTTTTGGCAAGTATCTAAAGCATTTTCAAATCATTGTCATCAGCTTGTGTTTTTCCTCAAGCCAACTTAATGTTATTGGTAGTTATTTTCTGGTTTGTATTAACAGCAGAGTCATGCACTGCTTATGGTTGAACACGGAGGTAATAATACGAAGAATATAACAAATGCTTATCATATCTAGCATGAATTTTCCCTGAGGATGTTATCATACCTTAAGAAAATACAAAATTTTGTTATTCTTTGTCAGAATAAATAAGGAGATAATATGTGATTAAATATTCAAATGAAGTATTTTCCTAACTTGTTGGTTTTCCACCATCATCTTAACTCTGAGAGCAGAGACATATGGCTTCAGAGGGACATGCATTTCTGCATCTAGCAAGACATTCAAACAAAGATGCTGGATACTTGTTTTTTTTTCCTGAAAATCCACAGATTTTAGTGTCTAAATACTTTTTAGCATCTAGGTCTCAAACACTCGTGCACTGTTATTGTGTGGATAAGTCTGATTACTTAAACTTTTGCTGCAAAGTCTCAAAACACTTGCTTAAATGCTTATGCAAACAAAGCAGGAATTTCCAGTGACCCTAAATGAACGTTTTGTTGGTACTGCCAACTTCTTCTGAGAATTTCTGATGATTGCATCAAATCTGGCACCTAGAGATGATAACAAGGGATTAGTATTTTATCTGTGTGCTGTCATCTCTCACTGTGGCATGTTCCCTTGCCACATTAATATCTGCAGGTGCATTCAGTGTTTTGAACATTAGCCTGGTTGCAGAGCAACCGTGTTCATGGTATTAAAAAAGAAAGCTTTCTGTTCCTTCCGTTAATGAGATGCTGTCCTTGTATTTCCTCATGAAACAGAATAACAAAACTTGTGAGTAAATAATACTTGAGCTAGAATAGATCTGTTTAGATTTGAATGGTGGTATGATTCTGGCCGTAATACCCAGAAGAAAAGGCTGGAATAGAATTGCTTTCTGATTGATAAGATCAAAGTGCTATCATGTATCAAGTCACCAGCCTGAGAGAAATGTTTCATCTGCAGTTTTAACTGCAGCTTTTTATTTTTCCATATTTCCTGAGGTTATCTATGACTAGACACTATTCTGTAAACAAGACCTAGTGGTGGTATTGTGTATATTTCAGTGTGAGAATTTCAAGATGACTTCCTGATAATTTGCGTTGTAGCACAGCCGATAGGCACCAAAGAGCTAGGTGCTGTATGTCCATAAGCATGAGGTGATAGTCTAACTGGATAGTATGAGTCCCACATTATAATTCCAAGTAATTTTATCAAATGAATCATAACTAGGCCTTCTCTGCATTAAAAAACTCATTGCCTTGTTTGAGAGCTCTGAATGACACAGTGCATTAGCCCAACTCAATATAGGAGAAATAAACTGAGTCCTAGTAGCTTCAGAGACTCTTAGGAGACCCAGCAGTCCGTCAGGGGAGCAGCTCACTATCCCAAGGGCTGCTCTGCTGCTGAAATAAGTTGTCAGAGTAGTTCGAAGGCTGTGCAAATTTCTGCTCTGCTTTCTGCAGACGTTTTGTGAGCTTTTGTAAGCAGAAAGTATCATGATTCTAGTCAGACCTCTAATCCTGACCTTAAGTACTCAGAGAGCAGGGCCGTGCTGGGTCTGTATAACCCTCCCACTAGGGAAGCAGGGTAGAGGCCAGATGTTTCTTGGGTTTCCTCAGCTCCTCTGGGGCCAAAGCAGATCCAGCCACTGTGGGCAAACTACCATGAGCCATAGCTGGGTATTGTGTACGTTATATGGCAAGATTCACAGCCAAAATCACGAGGCTGACCTGGGAGGAGTTGTAGCCACCTCACTGTGGAGATAGAGGAAGCTACAATCCCAGAGTTTTTTTGTTTCTATAATCTTTTCTGGAAAAGCCCTGAGAGGCAGAAGGGCAAGAGAAGGACTGTAGCAAAGTTGGTGGGAGTCACCATCACCTGCCTTTGGTGCAACCTAGCTGAGAGGAAAAATAACCCTCACTTTTCATAACAAAACCCTCCCCCGGTTTTCCCTAGGCAAAGCTGATTCTGATGGTATTTCTGGGGCTGCAGCTACCCTTGCAAATAATTCCTCATCAGCCCCTAAGCGTGGGCCACCGCATCCCATGGACTATGTCAGTTTTTCATCGTGCCCCCAAGAGGCAGCTGGAGGGAAGAGCTCTGAAATGCAAATTGGACTGACAGCTGTCTTGTCACTTGCCGGTTGCTGCAGAAGGATTAATAATGCATGGGGCACATTTGTATGTAGTGTTGCTGAGTGCTCCAAGGGAGAAACCTTTCGGTTGTTAACCCTGACTGCGTGACAGGAACATCCACAGGCTGTCACTCTAGCAGAGCATGCGGCGCTGAAGTCCTGTCTCCATAGGAGAAGGAGCTGGGACACGGGATGTCCCCATCCCTTCCCGCATGCAGTGCGCTCTGGACTCTCCCTGGCGCTCCGGCATCTCTCTGCAGATCCTGCTCTTGGCATTTGGATGAAGCTGCAAGTCCTCATTAGCATCCATAGCAGATACAGACACTACATAGAGTACACTTTTTAAGTGATTCTTGCCTGGTGTCACCCCAGGTGAGTAGATGAACTTAGGACTGCAGTGAATTAGCAGCTTTGCGTCACCTGGAATATTTATGCCAGACATTTGACCACAAATAACCACAAAGTTCTCCCTAGATTTCCCCAGCTGCCTGGTGCAGACCAGGGAGTGTGAGATTCAGAACAGCTTCCTCTACGCTCCCCGGCAGCTGTAAGACACATTCATAGCATAGACCTGAGGTTTCTTCCCTTCCTTCTGTAACCTTGTGTGTCTATTCCTGCCTCTGGAAAGTATTAGCCTAAGACATCCAGAAGAAATAAAAGAACCAGGATCCTTCTTCCTCTCCTGTTGCAGAGCTCAGAGAAGTGGAGAGACTGGCCTGTGCAATACGATTGCAGACCCTTCGTGGGATGGGGTTTGCCCAGCATCCCTGTTAGCTTGTGTAGAAGAGTTTTCCAGTGCAGATGGAGTTTGCAACAATATCATCTGGTTAATTATTTATGTTCCATTAGTGACTAGAGGCCCTGACACTCTTAACTGTCACCAGATAAAAGATAACTCTTCTCCAAAATAATTTGCAGTTTAGAGAGGAAATTTTCAAAGCCACAGAAAGCAGTAGATTCCCCACTGATGTTTTGGCCTTGAAAAACATTTCCTTAATGGGTAAGAGAGAGGGTGGAAGGCAGCAATATTGTGTTGTCATTGCTGTTTCACAGAAGTGAAACATAAAAGTTGGGGAAGCTCTTGAAAGAGGTTAATAGAGGCTCTTACTGCCATTAGCGTCTCCCCAGTGGGAACACAAGGTTGAAACCAGCCTTTGGAGGGGGAAAGGTCTCTGTGCCTTTTATGAACCATCCCATGCTGCAAGGTAATTTTTACCTGATTGCTTATAAACCTGCTCTTCCTTTTGGGAAAAGAAGCAGGACTCCCAGCCTCCTCTCTACCCCAATGGAATAGCAAGCTACCACGTGTAGCCATTGTATTTGCAGGACTTTATACTAGCTAAAATGTTACAGCTGTGTTTTAATTATTGCCAGAGGCAGCCTGAGCCTCAATCATAGAATCGTATTTGTCAGGAACAAAGTGCTGATTTTTTTTAATGATGTAACTTTTTAATTGTTCAGTTTAGGAATGAAAATTAATTCACCTGTAAGTCTTAGAAAGGAAGAAGACTCATTCGAACCATTATATACATATATATAGTATTTTTTTGAAGAAGAGGCATAATCATTATGCATAAAGAAGTGATTGAATTTCCTCGTATTCATGCACAACTCAATTCAGCCCAAAATATGGCTTTACAGTCAGTACTTCCCTAAGTATTACGACAGCTGACACATATAGTTGATAATACTGCAAGATATTTCCCTAAGACCCCAATTCCTCTTTTTGTTGCACTTTTATACTTTTAGAGTTTTTTTTTTTGTGGGTGTTAGGTGCTGTCAGCCTGCTGCTTTTATTATTCTGGTGGAAAGCTGTCCCATTTGACTACAATAAGTATCCAAAGAAAATCTCTAATCTCTGTTTACAGAAGCTTTGGAGAGTGGTGTTTGTTTGGCAGCCGAGTTCAAGTGTTTCCGCTGAGCAGACAGAAATTAAGAGCATTAGGATAAAGGCATGTAATTCCAGACTGTATCTTAATGCATTTGACAAGAAGAGCCAAATGAACAATCTCCACGTGCCACCAGCCTTTTTCCCATCTGGATAAGGAGGATACTTTTCTTTACAAGTTTTCCATTGCAAGCTCGACGTTTTGGCCCTAGCCCTGACCCCGTACGGTGACACACAGCAGAGCCTGTGATGAATTTCACAGTGAATATTATGGTGGACTTCAATCTGAATTTGGGCAATTTTCCTCCCTGAGGAGGTGAGGTGAGGTGGTGAAGTCAGCGAATTGCACAATCCCCAACTGAGAGAGGGAAAAAATGTACAAAAATGGTACTTGGGAAGTACCGCCTTGTAACGGGGAAGCCTCAGACCGCAAAACAACGGTCCCTCTGTTGGAAGGGGGATGATCAGGATGGCACCAAGGACGGTGCCCAGGCAATACCTGTGCAAAACAGGTCTTTTCTTCTACAGCGCATGGTGTTGCTGAAACTCCTAAAGTATCAGTGTTGGTTTCGGAGAAAGAAACAGAGAACAGGAAGAATCATGTAGTATATATTTTTAGATCTGGAATTGGAATCGAGTTTCAGCTCTTACTACTTTTTTACCTAGTAGTCCCCAAAAATCATGCACAATATTTAAATGGCAGAGAAGCTAGGGCTTGAGCACCTTGGGAAATAGTAATAAGAAGACAGTTCTCTTTCTTTTTCTTTTTTTTGTTTTTACTAGATGATGCCTAAAAGAACATTAACATCATACCTACAAAGCCTCTTCATCAGCTATCTACAGACACCTGCTGGTGGGATTAGTTGGACAGTAACTAGTCTTTGATTTTGGTGTCTTTGAATATATGATTGCTTTTATAATGGACAGAAAAGTATACAGCTGAAAGGAGACTTTGAGAGGCATACAGCGAACCCTTTGTGTGAATTATAATCATATTTTCAAAGAACTGATTTTCAAAGAAAAGGTCTTATTTTTCTTGAAGAACAGACAAATCTAAAAGGTTCTCTATAAGCCTGTGCTTGAGAGACCATCAGAGGATGTTGTCAAGACCCATTGTCAAACAAAAATTGGCAGCAGATCTGAGGGATGAGAGCATTTACCTTGTGAGTGGTTTCCACTCTCGTAGACTGATTGCATTACTTACAACCTCATCCTAAGTGCCTGTACCTGGCGTGGAAAGACTTCAAAAATTAGCTCCATTTTTCAGGTGCCGCATGATGTTGGCAAATACGTGACTCTGCAGAAAGAAACGCAGGAAAAAAAACCACTGTCCTAGGAACCACTATTTCCTCCTGTAACCTACAGCAACCCCTCTCCTTGTTGACTTGCTGGGTGATTGCCTGAGACCACAGGGAACCTGATGCAGTGGGTTTTATGATCCCTTCACTTATTCCTGTGCTGTTTTCTCCAGCTTTCTATCTTTGTCACAGATATCATAAGGGAGCAATTCTTAGCTGGAGGGGTGATGAAAGGGAAGGAATGAAAATATATGGCTAGGGTAGATAGTTTTGTAACAGAGCTGCACTTCCTATTGGAACCTTTCCAGTGCTCCTCCAGCCTAAGTGCGGTCAAGTCTTCCCTGCTCCATCAACAGGCAGTTTTTACAAAGCAATGATGCTGGTCTTCTGGGGAGCAGAAGCTGGAGGAAGGTGGCTGAGGATACAGCAGAGGTGACACTGAGCCTGGCAGCACCACTCTGCTCCACTTGGATGCCATCCCCGCGCAGATGACTTCTCCCAAGCGCCTCACCTTGTAGTGCTGTAGAATTTAGGAGCTGAGAGGAATAGGAACAGGAAGGTAAAATAATTGCCACTGCATAACCCTCAGCTGAGGTGAGATGGTGAAGTCAGCGAATTGCACAATCCCCAACTGAGAGAGGGAAAAAATGCAAAAAAAAGGTACTTGGGAAGTACCGCCTTGTAACGGGGAAGCCTCAGGATTGCACTCCCTGTTAGAAGTCCTTTAGGGGTTCAGCATGGTCTGTTCACTTGCCAGAAGCCCTACCAGCTCACAAATTCTGCCACTATGTTTTGAACTGCTGTAAAGTCCCTTCAACAAAGCTGTTCCCGTTCCCAAAGGTGCCTACCGAGTCCCTACCTATGCAGTCTTTCTAAGTGGACCCCACTTACTGCCATTATCAGCTGATTAACTCCTAGAAGAGCCACACTGAGGAGCCTGATGCAAAAGCCTCTCAACATACACTAGAATCACCGAAAATGGATCTGTGAGTGCTGTGTTTTTAACACCAGACATCATCTTAAAAAAAAAAAAAAAAAAGAGTAGTAAAGTGTTTTTGGAGAAAGCAACATAAAGACCAAAACAACCTCTCAGATTTTTTTTCTTAACAATGATGTTGTGCTTTTATTGAGAAATCAGAAACAGTACCTTGCGGGTTTTTTTTAGTAAAATGGTTTCCATTTCTTTCAATTTCTTTTTTTGTGAGACAGCATCTTTATGTCTTTCAGCACACATGCACCAACGAGGAAAAAAATAATAGCCCTTTGTAAGAAAACGCTATTGGGGAGAGGATAAAGATTGTCAACTACTTCCCCTTTTGATTCCAATTCAATGCTAGAACATCAGCTTAATAAATATATTTTGAAATTAATGATTATTTTGTAGATTTTGTGATGAATAATACCATCACTACTAATAATATGTATAAATGCAGCCAGAGGGCTCCTCCAAGAAATAGCTCTCTGAACACTGAGGAAGAGTATTAGCAAATTTTTCTGTTTGTTTGCTTTGAATTCTCATTTGTTGCAAGTTTGGCTATGATTATTATTACTAACCAGAAATTAAATATTAACATTTTAATTATCATGAGACAAACCTGCAGGTTACTACTGGATTGAAGCCAGTAAAGAATCCCATTCGTAATTATATTTAATGGAATAGTGTCTTAGCCTGAAGACTCATAAGTAGATCTTGTTTTTAAAATCCCTTTCAGCCAAATAACCACTTAACTAATTTCAAATTGAATATCTTAGTCAGGATTTGAAATTATTCAGCCTCCTCAGGGAATTACATTTGAATGTTATTATAATATCATCCAGGGAAATGTTTTCTACCCTTCTAGCTGTGGAAAAAATATAATAAAACACTCTTTTAAATAGGATTTTAATTTACTTCTCTGACAGTGAGTTCTCTACTTGGGTAGCATCCTTTGTTACCCACAAACCATAAGTGCAAAGTCCTGTCACATCATTAGGTCAATATACCTACATCATAATTGGTTACGTCTGTATTTCTGCTTTTTCTCAAAAGTTCCCTCACTGCTAGGAGCCCAAACTGGAGTTATCTCTTTAATGAACAGTAAATTTGTCAAAAATGTTGAATTTTTTTTGAGGGAAGGTACAATATAATACAGTAATATGTGAGAGGTTCTGCCAATCACTTTCTCCAGTATTTTTTTTTTTTTCAGTATTATGGTTTCACTGGAATGGAACCCCTCGATTCCTCCCCATTCATTTTTAATTCACCAAAGCAGAGCAACTGCAAAACATCCATCTACCTCTGTTGCTGAGACATTCATAGCAGCCGGTGCCGCATCGGAGGGTCCAGCAGATCTCACATGAGCCTGCCTCAAGTTGCTCCCTGCCCTTCTGCAGTGCAGCAGGGGCAATTTAACCCTCAGAGGTTAAAGAGCTAATTTCCATAGTAAACCATAGCAGGAATCTTGGTATTGCAGACGTCAAGGTTGGGAAACCCGCCTGGGAGAGCCAAGCTGCAGTTTGGGGCAGCCCTGCAGCTCGCTGAGGGAGACGTTCCTGCAGGGATGGACCCGGTAAGGAAAAGGGGCAGTCTTCCCGAGCTTCACGTTTTCTCCTGTACGGGCCTCTTTTCCCATTGCCTGTCATGGTTAGGCCCAGAAAAGGTATCCCGCAGCCATTCCTAGGGAAGCCTTTTTGTAAACGTGCTCCAAAGGCAGCTGGCTTGGGCAGGACGTGGGCTCAGCCCGAGCTCCAACAGGGCACCAGGGCAGGCTGGGCATGAGCCACCTGCTCTTGGAAGGGCCCCATTTCTCAGCCTGCACCGGCCTCTAGCCCGTGAAGATACAGGAAAGGCAGAGGGATTAAAGCTTGAGCTCTAATAAAACATAGACAGAAAATTTCAGTCTGGGCTTAGCGATGTTTGACTAGGCTGGGAAATTTCCTTTAGAAAGACATTCATTCTTAATTAAAGTACTCATGTCTTTTTGGTATAGTCACTTTCAGAAGAAAGTGAATTATGCTAGAAAATAACAAGTATTCTACAGGGCTCTGTGGCATTTTCTCATAATAGACATCTCGTTCAATAACCTGATAATGAACAAGAGTGCAGCTCTCCAGTTTTCTCTACCACTACTGCTAAGCAGGAAAGACGAGTCCCTGGAGGAGATCTGGAAGCCACCAGGACTTTTCTGAATTTGGACATAAAAAGTAATGACATAACTCTTTTTTTTTTTTTTAATTTAGTGTAATACAGGTGGGTAGAAAAATCAGTGCAAGGAGGGTAATTTGGAAGTTAAAGTTTAAGTATTCATATCAAAAAGGAACAGAATGTGAATTCACTTGCCTGTAGGGTTCTAAAGTAAATGTTTAATGATATAAGCTAAAGGAAAAAAGCAACAACAAACAGCCATTTTTGGCCTACAAAAGCCCTATCCTTGCTCTTTCAGCAATGTTATGTAACCCCTTGTGAGCAAGGCACAGGGAACGAAAAGGCTAAAGTAATAACTACAAATTCTTCTACCTCCTCAGGCAAACTGCTTACCGATAATTCATTGCACAAATTATCCTCAAAAATCCTTCCTTCTGGAAGACATCATGAGAAAAGCACTGCTTAGGATGCGAGCACTAGTGGTTATACTTGCATTCTAGAGAGGGTTTTCAAACCATTTTTATGCCTATGCCTCACATTCACTCCAGCAAGTATTATCTCATCAGATTACAGTAGTTCAGCGCTCAGCCCAAAGCCCATCAGTGTATCCTAATATTTAAGTCTGATGGTTCAAACTTTCTTTTTTTTTTGTTTTTTTTTTTGTTTTTTAGACTCAGAAAAGGTAACTTGCAGTCATTCCTAGGAAAAAGTTTTTTTTTTTTTAAATGTCCTCCAAATGCAGGTGGACTCATTTGGACATGGACTCATCAGCATATGTGAGATGCAGACCAAAAGCCAAGCTGAATTGCCCGAGCATGTGGAAGACCCTGAGGGTCACTTCTGTAATGCTGGTGGCATAAAACATGTCCCTGTACCATGAGGCATAGGCTGTCTCTTTGCAGAGATACTTCTCTATCCATGTCTCCATCTATCCTCTAACTGCTGTGATGGTAAAGCATTTCTATATAGCTCTTTTCATAGTATTCATTGTGATCTTATAAATCAAAGTTTATTCTTTGTTTTGTTTTACACCTTTATATTAAATCAGAAGGCAGAAACTTCAGCAAATCTGAAAGAGAAAGAAAACAGGCTCTCTCTCCCATGAAAGGAAGAATAAATCTCACCCTGCCCAATTTCCTGCACACCAGACCTCTGCCCTTGCACTGGAGCGAGCTGAAATGGTTGTGGTGATATGTGCAGACAAACAAGAAGTCTCCAGGGCAATATTGCTTTAATCACTTCAGTGAGTAAGAGAATCAGGCTGCCGTAAGTTACCCTCTATGGACCTTACGAGCAAAAAAACAGTGAAACAAAACCTGCTATACGAGGAGAACCTGTCCCTTTCTAGAAGTACTTTTCCAGCCTAGTTCCTGGAGCTTGATGGAGTTTGTATGTAAGTAAACTGTTTAGTCATGACAACAAAAAAGAAAGTTAAATGAGTTATTGGTCCAGAGTAACAGATTCATGTACACCCCATAGAATGAGATCTTCGGTCATGACTGGACAGGTATAGCTGGGTGAGGGAAGACCAAACACTCTTCCTGTTACATGAAGCTTTCTGCAGGGTTCTGTTCAGCTCAGTGTCTGCACGTGATAAACAGCTGCTTGTCACATTGATGCTGGTGCCTAATTGCTTCTGCTCCGAAAGCCAGACTGGGGCTAATCCTTCTCACACAGCAAACAGAGAAGATCTGCTAATCTTCTTAGACAGCCTGTCTGCTAATGAAACCTTTGGCCTAACTCAGGATTTTGGTTTAATGAGGTTGCTCTTAGACCTTCTGTATTTATATTCTCTATACAAACTGCTGATGCTCCTCTGCTCTCTGAAGCAACATGCTTTGCCCATCATAGAGCCCAAGGAGGTACAGCTAGAGACAACGTGACACTATCACCAGGAACTGAACCTGGGACTCCTCAGAGGGAGTAAGGAAGAGATGAAAATCCTGACCGCAGGGCTCTCGTCGGTAGTTTGCCCTGACTTCTTTCCTACTCGTCACCCACAGCATCGCTCAGTGAGTGCCTAAAGACTGCTCGGACAGGTTGTTTTAGCCGTGTACGCATTTCAGGTGACCTAGGAAAGGTAGCTGATGCCCAGCTGACATCAGCAAGAGCTGATTAAACATGCAGAAATTGTGGTGAACAGTATGGATGGGCGACACCAGTCAGTCATTTAACTGAAATATTGAACAACTTCAAAGGGAAATGGATGATTTTCACCAGAAATTGTCTGAAGGATGTTGAAGTCCACTGGAGTTTTGCCATTAAATTCAATAAGCTTCCAGTCACTGTGTACATCTGCACAAGGCATAAAATTATCACATTGGTCTTTTGATCTAGAAATAAAGGTGTATCAGATATTCGTTTTATTTCATTTAGGCAGATGTGTTCCCCCCCCATCCCTTCCCTTTTCTTGTCCTGTGTTTCTCCTTCATCATCAAAATGTCAAAGTAATAAAGTTAACATTATTTGTGGTAGCACAAAATTTAGAACAAAAAATACTACGTGAGTGTGCATAGAAGTTTAACGAAAGTGTGTATTAAAATAAAACCAAAACAAAAGCCTGGCAAAGTAAGACAAAAGATTTAGCCTAAGCTCAAAAAAAATTGATAGAAGAAGACCTTTAAACATTACCTGAATAGTTGCAACTGACAACTTTAGGAGCAGCATCAGAAAAAAAAGATAAACAGTCTCTTGCTCTGTGTTTGCAAGGTTGGATGTGAGGTGAATGGGAAAATAATACTATAAAATGCCTTAATTTTGATTTAGATGAATACACCCATAATACTTGGAATGATGAATATAACCAAGAGATGGCAGCAGTTCATGCACTATTCATTAACTTTATTTAGTTTGCAACATAATTTCCTTTTTTAAGGTACAAGGAAATTATGTTTTGTTTTGCTTATGATGCAGATTGTGTCTATTATTATCGAAAAGAAGGGAAGGGAAGAGAGCAGCAACGGGAGAAATACTTTGTTGAAGGGATTCGGAAATTTGTTTTTAGGCACGGAGCCAAGGTCTCTCTGGGGAAAGAAACGAGAATTGTTTTCTGTTAAAAAAAAATCGAACTCCAATTGGAAATCTCTTACAACTGTGGTCTCTGTTGGTCCCGTTTCAGCAAGGAGAGGAGAGTGCACTGTGGGTAGTAAGATGATACAGTTAAATAGCTTCAAGGACACAATAGACATGTTTTTATAGAGTGACATAGGATGGCATGAAATCCACACCCCTTCAATTCCAACTAAATCAAACAATAAAGTATGGTAATTCCACCTAGAGCATATTTATAGAGCATGAGAGTACATTTCTCAACCATAAATTTCAATGCTGTTTGGAAGTTAAAAAAAAATCTGAACATGTCAAAATTTATATCATGAATTAATGTCATGCCTTTAAAAAATGGTGCCAAATTAGCACTTCAAAATTAATTTAATGAGCAAAACTCTGCCAAACCTCTTGAGAAACTTTTGGGTCATCATGAAATTGCCTCGTAAGTAATGTGCTATTCATGGATGCTCATTTATAGGAGATAGCTATTGTCAAGCTACGGTTACTTTCAAAATGATCACAGAGCATAAATTCTCAATTTATTATAGAGATCCTATTCACTTTTTCCAGTCTTCCACTACTTTGATTTTATGCGAATATAATGTCATTGATTCTGCTGCATGTCCAAAGCATGTAAAATTGCAATGATTTGTTATTGGTGAGGGACTGAAAAGCAGCTCTCAGACAAAATTCCCAATGGAAGTTTATTGTGCTACAACATTAAAAAAAAGATAACCTGAACGAATATGTATAATCCAAATAAACTTGATTTTTGTGGACAATGGAATTATGGGGATTACAGAAAAACAGTTCCCCAGAGGTTTGTGTTAATTTACAAAAACTAAGTTGTGGTATAAATGTAGATAAGTTACTAGGAGTTGGATCCACATGTACAGCTGCTGAAATTTATGTGAGAGGTGCAAAGCACGATCTTAACAACAGTGTAAAAGTGCAGTTAACATGGAAAAGATATGGAGACAGGGAAAGATGCAGTTTTGAACAGATCTTTTCACAAAGTCAAACCTGTGTTAGTGCCAGCAGTGTAGGAAGTCAGTGGGTGTCTGATTAACATCTCTTGAAGACAGAAAAATTGCCATTGTAATATTCTTCAAATGAGATGAATAGTAAAATAATAATTGAATGTATATATAGCAGCTTTGTTTCCCTTTTTTTTTTTTTTTTTTTATTCCCTCCACTTGGATTTCTCACACAAAAACTTCCCCCCTCCCATAGCATTGGCATTTTGGAATATGAAAAATAAATTTTTTCTAAAGCTTAAGTTCAGTCTGTATTTCTGAGCTGCTTGGTGTGGTGGCGGGGGTGGGGAATCCCTTTCTAATGGATTCTAAATAAATTCTGTATCAAGTTAAACTATTAGAGGAAGTTAAATCAAAATAATTAGGATATTAAAATACTTTGTGCATTTCCAATCACAGGTTTATTGCAGATCTGGATCTTTTCCAGGAAAAAATAATAGAATGAATACATTAGAATGTTTTCTTCCCCTTAATATAAAACCATTTGCTCATGAAAAGATGATTGATAACTTGCATTAAACACAGAACTAGATTGATTTGCAGACTTGCTTGAGGAGGGCCTAGAAGGAAAGGAGAATAAATATCACATTAACAAAACATTACATAGGCACACATTCACACACACTAAGTACATTAACCAAATAAAAAAGGAAAACAACATAAAAGCTTCTATAGCACTTCTGCTTATTAGAAAAATAACTTAACTTCGTGGAATGCAATTGCTAAGTGCACCTTGGCATAGGAAAAAGAGAAATTGGTTGGATATTCTCATTGAAAATGCTTTGAAACAGTTTGGAAAAAAATACTAGACCCGGATGCAGAGCGAGAGAAATGTAAGTTGATAATCGTGTCAGCTAAGTTATCGTCTCTGTCTTATTGCTGATGCGTCCACCATCCTTCTCCACCAAGTGAAGAATTACACCTGCCAGGCTACGCTGCCTACTGGGACTAGTGAGCATAAATAACCTTGCTCTGGTGTGCTTGGTCTGTGGATGTCTCCACATCCTTCTCTGTACCAGTTCCACAGAAAGTGTCAGTCTCTGGCACTTTCTGCTTTTGGAGTCTCAGGACATGCTCCAGTTTCCAGCCTTTTTCCAAGCCCTGGATTGCTGGTGTCACGCACACACATCCTCCTGCGTCCATGTGGAGGCCTTGGCTTGCTGGTGAGATCCAGGCTGCAACCGGAGCCCAGTCCTGAGCAAAATGCAGGCAGTTCAAGCAGTACTACTTGAAGACTTCTCTGTGGATTAATGCCTCCCAAATGCCTTTCTCTGTGTGCCTTTTTGTTCTACTTACTTTTGGGACAGAATTGTAATTTTCTATATCCTCCCACTAGTTTTCTGCTTTCTTTTCTTTCTCCTGTGAGGAAGATGAGAATTTCCATGCTGGATTGGATTAAGTCTATCTATCTCAAGCAGTATCTACCTGCCATTTCCTAGGGAAAAAAAAAATAAGAAAATGGACACGAATACTCACGCACCCTTGGTTTATTCCTTCAGTTTCTCTGAAGAGAAAGCAAACAAGTAGCACCCCTCTTCTGCTTGCTTAAGCATCGCTAGCCTCAGACCATATCACATTCACAAAGTTGCAGATTCACTTACTAGGGTGTATGTGCTTTTTGCATAGAAGTTTAGGTCCTACTTCAAGAAACAGGAGAGGAAAAAAAGAGGGCTAGACTACAGCCTATGCAAGTGGGGAGAAAATAACTCTGCCATCATGAATTTGCACCAATAGTGATTTTTAAACCAGGTGAGCACACGGGAGTCAGCATAAGACAGTTTAACAATATTTACTACAGTATAAACAGCAGATTCTGAGTAGAAATTGAGATTTCCTCCATATTTGGTAATGCTGAAACCACTGCAGGAATATTATGTCCAGATCTGTGTTTACAATGCAAGAAAGAAGCTGAGCATCTGTAAAGAGAAATGAGCGAAGTACTGAAAACCATGTCCAAAAGAGATGTTATAAAAGAGATGGGGTGACTTTATTCCAGTTCATAGGGATTTCTGTGGCAAGGAGGTGCTTACTATTGAAATTCAATGTGATAAAGCTATAGCAAACCCAATAGATAGCATCCAAAGTTAAACAAATAATCGGTGCAATAACAGACTACCAAATAATGCAACAAGAGCTGTCATGGCAACAGTGGACCATTTCAAATTCATATAAAATGTTTATAGATTTGTTTGATTTTGTTTTATTTGCTAAAAAAGCATAAGGACTATGTAGTTCAAGCGGGTGAGAACATCTGCATTATACAAGTCATCCATTAGTAGGTAATATCCAGTCCCTTCTTTTTTTATAATGTAGAAGCTGAAGACTCTGAAATACCTAAGGAGGTTCAACTGCACCTACTAGAGCACAGTCCTATCTCTGCAAATATATTTCAGTGCCAAAGTAAAGCAAAACCAACCCTGATGCAGTGGACCATTGATATTTGAATGTAAATCCCTTGGTTTTTAATTTAAATATCATAATAGCCCCGTTTAAAAATGTGTTTCATTTCTCATAAGTCACTATTTAACTCCCAGCTAATCCTCCTCGTTTACATTAGGTTTATGGAGAATGGTACTAATTAATCCCACATAAATATAATTTGGTGTCTGGGCTGCCCAACAGCAGGAGAATTAACATGGCACTGAGAATCAAGCTATCAGATCCATATTCTGGGTAAGTCTTATTATGTCTGCAGGATGGACACAGCACACAATGAATTTAATTATGCAGCTTTTCAATTTTCAACTTTTAGCCCTTGCACTTTACTGACAGCAATGCTTTATCTGCAGCCACTCTCACACTGTATTTGATCGACTAATCATTCTAGCTGGACGCTAATCATTAACACTAATGACTAATGACCTTTCTTGCAAGGTCATATCCTAAGATAACATTGTAGGCTAGAAATGGTCTCATGAAATGCTAACCACTAATAATAAAGGTTATGATCACTGTCAAAGAAAACTAGTTTCCGAATATAATTAAATGAACACATCACAATAACAACAGTATTTATTAATAAAATAAATTAAATAACTAATATAATTTCAATTTACTTCATGGTAAAGTCTGAGGTTGTCATGCTTTACTCTTTTCAAAGGGATATCAACCTTTAGATAATGTTCATTAAAAGACCTGGGTCCTAGTTCTGTGTCTGATGAATCACTCCAACTCTCTCTTCCTCATCATCCTTTTTTTGGCCATTTAATTTCTGAGCTCCAAAGGGGAGTGAATGAGTGAATGAGTCTTCTCTTATATTTGGGCACCAACTTCCTGAGGGTCCCTGTGTGGTAAGATCTGCAGTGAATGCAGAGAGCAGTTTGAGATGATGATAGTACTTCCAATCTTTGGTTGCACAAGCATCCTCCGGTGGTTCTTCTCACTCTCTAGGATGCAGAGCAACCAGACTCCTAGCTTCAACAGTACAGTTAAGTATTTCAAATTAGTGAACCTGGCATTTGTCCTCTTATTGCTGTTTTCTGTCAGCTAAAATCAAGGGGACTGCATATCAAGGGGTGCTCATAGACTTTATTACTGCTAAAATGTTTGGATTATAAAGATGTATGATTATATGTCACCAAGAAAAGGCAAGCCCAACTAAGTGAAAACATTCAGAAGAGAAAGAAACAGCACAGGACTAGAAGGTTTCCTGGTGTTCCTCCTGTTTCATTTTTTATAAATCCCTACAGTGGCAAAAATAAGACATTCCTATATTCCATATAAAATGTAATGTATTTAATTGATCTAAGAAATTTCAAGGCTGGTGAATAACAAAAGCCTCCAGAGTGGAATATTCTGTCTTAATGATCACATAAAATTACGCAAAGGGTTTATAATGTCATTGTAGTTTCTGAGTTTATTTATTAGTTGAAGTGGAGAGAGGGTAACATTAACAGCCCTCTGTGTGTCTTGCATGGCTGTATACAACAAGAGACATGCGTATGCCACAATCCATAATGCTCAAATGGCTAGAGTAAAATTGTGGTTATACTGAGCATTTGCTTTAGGCAAATGTTTTAAGCAAAAAAGCACAGTCTAATAAGGATGATACTGCATTAGGATTCAGGACAATTAAGATCCGTTTCCGAGTGTTTGACCTATTAAATGGTCAGCGTCTTGATTTCAATGTTTCCTCTGTCTTTCTTTCTCAGTCGCGTCTATTGAGTTCATCAAAGCATTTGGCCAACACCTTCCCAACTCAGTTGTCCACTACAGGCTGTGAGCTATAACTCTTTATGTGATAAAGAGTTTTATGTGTTTATTTTTCTATTTGCTCTGTGGTGAACACCTGCCTTTCATCCCTATATATGAAAATATCGCAGACATGTTCACGAACATCTCTCCCTGCTGCGTCAAGCCCAGTGTGGGTCACCACATTCACAGGCTGAAAGCAGAGAGACCCTACGGGTCCGTTCTGAAGAGCAAGTGGTTATTGTGTGTACACTTGGTATGTCCTCTCACTTTAATGCAAGTGCCCTCACTGATTTCAAACGCTGGTGGGTGGAATAGCAGCATGTGTTGCTCTGCTGGATACCTTTATTCTCTTCACACATGTGTTTGCCTCCTATTGAAGTCTTTTCCCTGATTGCTAACAACACTATTCAGAACTATTTTGCAATATTAAAGCCATCATTAAGATTTTAGAATTAATTCCATATTCTTCTCTCCTCCCTCTATGCTTTCACTGTGCTTGAAGTTTTTTTTTAAAATCTCCTCTCAATCTTGTCATTCTTTTTCCTTTTAGACTCATCTAATTCACCTCATTTCTAAGCCATGATGATATCCTCAAGACACTGATTCATAACTTCCTGGTACTGAAATTGTTCATTAAATCCTATTTTTTACCATTTAATTCTGTCTTTTTAACTAATGAAATCAGAGTAATTATAAATATCCATCTTGCAACATTGCATATTGTCATTTGGAGGAAAAGAATGGAGGAAAAACACCTTTGGTAGATATTATTTTCTTTCCTCTAGATGCAAAAGAACCCTACAACCATAAATATATACATGAAAATGCTCTCACCTAAATTCATTTCAATATTAACTTTATATTGCCATTAAGGTTTGCCTGCATGTGAACCATAAGGGAGGATATCTAATTTCAGTGTCTTCACATGAGAGATATTTGGATTTCTCAGATCCATTATTTAACAAAGAGAACTGAAATGCATGGAAAGAAAGATACTTCTCATGCTGTATCTGATCTGAAGTTTGACATGAGTTTTAACATCTAGGTACATTGAATGAAGTAATTACTCTTGAGAACTTTTATTACTTTTCTTATTTTTTTGGTTGGTGACTATAGAAATAGATTCAAGACCTGTTGAAATCTATGGAAACATTAGATTAAGCCTTCCTGTGACATGAAATAGCTGCCCAACAGTCTTAAAAGCTATAAGAACAATTTATTTATATTTTAAATGTATGACAACACTAACTGCAAGATTTTATACACACTGATGGATATTTATATAACACCACAACAGTTTGAAAAAATGTAAGAGTAGGTGAAAGAAAACCGATAATTGATAATATATAAATAATGTATATATTATTATTATATGTATTTTAAAATTATTATTATATTTTTAAATTTATAATAAATTAATACATATTT